>JAGFPH010001111.1:12758-43079 GCA_018207615.1 Philaenus spumarius | reverse complement strand
GTTGGCGTGCGAAGCACGCAATGCATTGTGTATTAAAAACACTCCCAATACGGGGTTGGCGTGCGAAGCACGCAATGTATTGTGCCTTGAATATTCTCCCAAAATGGGGGTTGGCGTGCAAAGCACTGTGCGTCGGCCGCTTCTCATAGTGTTCAGTGTCAAGCTCACATGTGCGTCCTTAGCAGTGAACGTGTTAAACCCCGTACCCCGGTCTAGACCTACCTCTCCCTCTATAAAACATCATAAGGATAACCATGCTTATTAATTAAATTTACAGAATACAACAAAATGAACAATACAAAGGGAAAAACCAAAACAAAAAGACAAACGGAAAGAAATAAAATAACCATACTCTTTTTCACAGTATTTGAATCTGTAGATTATTTTTTTAACTCCGGGCCTCAGCACTCTTTTCCTTGCTTGCGTGCTCCATTGGTCACCTACTTTCTCCACGCATTCATCCCTCCATCTTATTGCCGGTCTTCCCTTCTTCCTTTGTTTGTCCCTGGGATTCCATTCTGTTGTTAATTTCGTCCAACGTTCATCTTCCATTCTTCCTACATGTCCAGCCCATTTCCATTTCAACACGTATCGATCTTTACCTTCCTCCATAACTTCTTATTGCTTATTTCCTCTATTAGCTTCACCCCTAGCAAACTTCTCACCATACTGAATTTTGTGGCTTCCAATCTTCTGTCTATTGTGTTTGTGAGGGCCCAAGTTTGGCATCCATATAAAATATTTGGATGTACACAGCTCAACAACAACTTAGACTTGATTTGACTTGAGAAACCACTTTTAAAGATTGTTCTAAGCGACCAAAATTTTCTTCATCTAAAGTTTTTCCTGTTGTTCACTTCTTTATTGTCTCTTTTCTGAAATGATATTGTTTACCCGAAATATTTAGAGTCTTTCACGTGTTCAATGTTATTTTTCGCCACCATTATAGGGATTAATGCTACATTAGTAATTCCTTTTATTACAATAAATAAAAATTCAAGCGAACAAGATTTAGACAAAAAAATGGTCCATTTACTTTAAGAACAAACTAAACAAAACTTGTTGAAATATATTATACAGAAATACTTAAGTTAAAACCAACAGCAATGGGGAAAAACATAAAGGAAACAATTTACGTCTAAATCCTAATTACGTAAGATGAACAAAACAACAGTAAATTATACGACCACGCAGCTGAACCACTGACGTGATATTGGCGAAATTACCAAATGTTTTATGTTTTAGGGTTTGAACTAATTACTTTGGAAATTGGTCTACTGATGAAGACGCTGATGAAGACGCTGGCCGCTTGTACGAATTGTACAAGTCGAATTTGTTTACACCCCAGCCACCAAACCCGGCTGATGGGTCGATTTAAGTTTTGATCGATTTTGTGGGACAGACGAGCTATATAAGGTCGTGTAAAAAAACAAAAATGTTCAAAATAATCTCCTACATTTTTTAAATCAAACCTCAAAAAAGTTGTATATTAGTACGAAAAATCTAAAAAATTACTTCCGGTCAAAAAAGTGTTTCCGTTTGTTGTTTTTATTATCAAAATAATAAAATTAATTTATTAATACTTAGAGAGGTGCAATAGAATGGCCGGCGAATCACCCGACTTGACACCATTGGATTTATTTCTATGGGGCCAATTAAAAAGTATTGTTTACTGTATTAAGCCCAAAAATATCAATGAGCTTCGAAACGATATTGAAGAAGCAGCACAAACTATCAATGAGGAATCATTAAGAAATGCCAGTGTCATCATTTTACAACCGACTAGCACACTGTCAAACGACCGGAGGGGGACATTTTGAGCATTTTTTAAACTGAAATCTAGGTATTAATAAACAAATTGTTTTCAATGTCGTCTTTGTAATGAACTTTTCTTTTTTTGTTATAAAAATAATTTAATTATTTATTTTATTTCAATAATTGTAACTTTTAATTTTAATTTTATTATTAATAGGTCACTTTAATAGCATTTTCTAAATTTCATGAATTGTTACGTGTCAGTTCCAATACATTTAAAATCAAAAATGCTGTAAGAACAATTTATTCTCTTAAATTTACAATTAATATCTAATAAACAAATTACTAAATAAATAACAGAGTTTTTTCGATGTATTTTGGTATTTGTTCAGTAAAATTTTGACCAAACATATACCAATTATTTCTTTGAAAACCAAAATTTCAATCAGCCGCCATTTTGGATAAAAGTATCGTAGAAAATTTTTATTTATGCCGTTTTTCTCGTTTCAAAGAGACCTTCAAGATTATGTATCACACAATGGGTGTTCCCATTTAAACTATTTGAGTTACAACCCCTTGGCCACCCGCTGAGAAGGGGTTGAAATTCAATTGTCTGTCGTAAGGTCGAGTATTTGACCAATAACTTATTCTGAAAGTTACAGTATTACATCTATAACAGTTTCCAATTTATTGAGGTGTTCCCATACATATGGACAACCCTGTATGCTTAAATAGTCTAAGCCATGGCTCTTGTCATTTACGATGGTAAACGTACGATCTTTGTTGGTTTTGTTATTTGGTATGTTTACAATTAAAAGTGATTATTTGTCCTCTACATCTTCTGTTGAGAAAATACTAGTCAGAAGTTTGAATATCTGTAGTTAATTGTTTACTCATATTATAACGGGCCATTGAAATTCTCAATTCTTATATTACAGATAGGTACTTTCGTGTTAGTCATGACAACAAGTTTTCAGAATTGAAAAAAATAACAGCAGGAGTGCCTCAGGGAAGTTAGTGTCCTTGGGCCAACCCTTTATTAACGAATTTCCATAGGAAAAATGAGCTATTGCAGTGGCCCTTATGGTGAGGCCCAAGGTCGGGAGTAGCAAATGAGCACCGATCATGGTCCCCAGAACACGTTTTGGGGTGTAACAAAAATTCATATATATATATATATATATATGTATATATGTGTTCGCACTCTAGCGGCCGCATTTTAAGTCCGATTTGGTTCAAATTTGGTACACGTGTTGGTTGTCTATGTGGCTCGGACGAGTTCGTTAGCCAAAAAAATCCAACAACCGGAAGTACGTTTTTTGACCGGATGTTATTTTTTTTTAGATTTTTACTACGAGAATGAAAATTTTTTAGAGTTTTTTCTAACAATATAAATGTAGGATAAAATGTCTGAGCATTTTGTTTTTTACGCGACCTTATAACTCGCTTGGTTCCCCCAAAATCGACAAAAACGTAAAATATAATACAAGTACCCAGTTCAAAGCCAAGTGATGCCAATCGCGAGGCCACTAGGAGGAAACAAATTCTACTAATATATTGCGTACACACAGACAGCTGTTCAACGCCTTCGTGAGTAGACCTATTTCCCAAATTGTTGGTTGAAACCCTAAAACATAGGCATATAAACTTAATTTTGGAAATTTGCTCAACTCACGTCAACGGTTCAGCTGCGTGGTCGATTTATTTACTATTTACCGCGATATACCTCAGGGTAATAATACCACCATGGCAACCTTTGCCGACCAAAGTGCTGTTTTAGCTGGCGTGGCAACGGGTCAGTGGACCAAAAATGTTGGCACATTCAAATAAATGAAGAAACATTTACGTATATCCATTTCACAAATAAAATCCAGTTCCAATACCGATAATAATAAATGACAAAATATTATCCCATTCAAATACAGCGATGTATCTTTGGCATGACCCTCTATACCAAGCTGAAGTGGAAGGAACATGAAAAGAAAAGAAAGAAGAACTGAATATAATAATGCTTTACTGGCTGCTACGAAGAAACTCGGAGCTGTCTGTCCATAACATACTCATAATATACAGGGTGTATCAGGAAGAAACGGAAAGAATTGCAGGACGTGTTCTACTGGTGAAAATAATGAAAAAAGTTCCTATAAACATAGGTCCGAAAACGCTTCGTTTTCCAGATATCCGCCATTTTGTTTTTTGTACAAAATAATGCATATCTAGAGAACGGTTTTACTGATTGAGTTCAAACTTGGCATGAAGTTTAAGCTGTTAATGATATACCTCAAAAAAAATAAACGATTAAATCCAATCATGCGTTTCAAAATGGCGGCTGTTTGAAAATTACAAACCTAAATTACTCCAAAACCGTACATTTTAACGAAAAATGTCAAGACACCTTTTTTGTAGCTCTTTTGATTCCCTATCGGATGGTGTAACTTTCAAAACAATCGGATGAAGGATAACAGTTAAGTTATGTGTACTAATTGGTTTGTTCAACTCGGCATCCTATACAAACACAGTAAATACTATAATATTGTATGGACATTTGTTGTCATTACCTTTTAACTTAGCTATTATCCTTCATCCGATTGTTTTGACAGTTACACCATCCGATAAGGAATCAAAAGGGATACAAAAAAGGTGTCTTGACATTTTTCGTTAAAATGTACGGTTTTGGAGTAATTTAAGTTTGAAATTTTCAAATAGCCGCCATTTTGAAACGCATCATTGGATTTAATCGTTTATTTTTTTTTAGGTATATCATTGACAGCTTAAACTTCATGCCAAGTTTGAACTCAATCAGTAAAACCGTTCTCTAGATATGAATTATTTTGTACAAAAAACAAAATGGCGGATATCTGGAAAACGAAGTGTTTTCGGACCTATGTTTATAGGAACTTTTTTCATTATTTTCACCAGTAGAACACGTCCTGCAATTCTTTCCGTTTCTTCCTGATACACCCTGTATAAGCAAGTGTTAAAGCCTGTACCGACCTACGGCATTGAAATTTGGGGATGCACGAAGGTAACAAACATTAATATCGTTCAAAATTTTCAAAAAGTCCTCAGAGATATAGTTGAAGCTTCACGGTGTACAGTGATCTACACCGAGATCTCAAAATTAATTTAGTGAAAGAAGAAATAAAGAAGGTGGTCCTTAAGCATGACCAACATCTCCAAGCGAATGTTAATCTAGCCACGAAGGCAATGACTGGAATCAACCATGTTCGCCGCTTTGATAGAACCAACCCAAGGATTTGGCTCAACAAGAATAATAAACTTTCTATTAAAACAAGAGCTAGTGTATAAAAGTTAAGGGTCCATATTGCTTATGCTAACCCTACAAATGTGATTGTTATATTATTAGAGAAATAAGTCTTTAGTCGATCCTAAAAGGATTTGTTAAGTTTATTTGATTAAACTCTGTTTATAATAATAATAATTAAAAAAATAATTAAGTGCCATGTCGAGGTTTACAAGGAGGTACGAGTACGTTTTGTGGGCACTATGGAACCATAACATTTGGGCTACAACAAAACAACGAAGGTTACAATCAAGGAGTGACACTTACGTAGTTAAGACTTCATTGAACAAATATATAAGTCCGTAACAGACGTACTCCAGTCCAAACTCCTTTACAATCACTTTGAACAGACTTGTTCTACGTCCTGTACCATTATTTGCCGCCACCGCTTCCAGCCAACGTCTGAAACATAAGTCACAAGTTGATAGATTATCTACAATTATATTTAAAGATAAATATGATTTTCTTTTGTCTACACTAATGTTATAAAGAGGTAAACTTTGTTTGTATGTAGGGGGTAATCTATGGAAATACCATAACGATTGAAAATTTTGTTTTACTAATAAAAAGCTACACTATAGCTGAGTAACATAGGCTAGAATTCATTTTCATTTAAGGGTTTCAGATTTGTTACATCTGTGTTTAAATTTACCCTTGCTGAGGAAGCGTGTAAGCAGGTAATTTATTACAAATAAAAAATAATAATAATAAACACCACTGTAGGCTGCAAAAAGAATTGAGATTGTTTTCTATGTCGCATGCGAGGTATTCAGTCTATTAATTCATAAATGCAGTAACACCGTACAAGCGAGATAACATGGACCAATATCCGGAGGATCAGGACAGCTCAGTTGGTAGAGTGTTGCCCCGGAAAGGCAAAGGTCCTGGGTTCAAATCCCGGCCTTGGTCCCTGTTTTTTTTTACTTGTAATTTAATTTATTTAATTAAAGTTTCAGTTTGTTACATTTGTGTTTAAAGTTATAGATTTGTTACATTTGTGTTTAAAGTTATAGATTTGTTACATTAGTGTTTAAAGTTATAGATTTGTTACATTTGTGTTTAAAGTTATAGATTTGTTACATTTGTGTTTAAAGTTATAGATTTGTTACATTTGTGTTTAAAGTTTCAGATTTGTTACATTTGTGTTTAAAGTTATAGATTTGTTACATTTGTGTTTAAAGTTATAGATTTGTTACATTTGTGTTTCGAGTTTCAAATTTGTTACATTTTTGTTTAAAGCTACAGATTTTTACATTTCTGTTTAAAGTTTCGTTAAAGTTACTAAACGTATTTAAAAAATCCTACATTTGTAAAAAAAAAATTTCAAACTCAATTTGACAAAAGAGTCGCCACCTTTAATTAAGGGCACTTCATTGGGAACACCCCAATGCCTTTAAAATGGCACGGTCGTAATTTCTAAACACCGCATCCTAAGAACCAATTCACAAATCGCAATATTTGCGATTATCAGTCGTATGACGGTTTGTTGGCCAACAATCTTCAAATGCAGGACCACGAGAGACGAGCAGCAATCGTCGATAAAGCTCTAGGATTTTCGGTGTACGAGATAGAGTACATTTTTAGCGAACTTCTATAGGAAAAAAGAGCTATTGCAGTGACCCTTATGGTGAGACCTAAGGCCGGGAGTGGTCAGTGAGCATCGATCATGATCCACAGAACACATGTTGGGGTGCCTTTAAAAACTGTATATAGTATAGTACTGAACTGGCCGGCGATTCAAACAGGATGCAAAGTGTATGTTGTATGCTTATGTATGTGTGTCTGTGTATGTTTTTACGTAAAAACTTACTTTGATGGAGCAATAGCGGATCAACCAAGAAGATGTTGACATGTTGGTGCAGCGAAACCGGTAGAAGAGAAGAATTCGTGTATGGGATGACGAAAGTTTAAATATTTGTAATTATAATTTATGTATACATGTATATATGTGTACACGTTTTAACGGGCCCATTTTACGTCAGATTTTTCTCTAGGACGAGTTCGTCAGAGCCAAAAAAAATCCAACAACTCGAAGCTCGGTTTTTGAACAGAAGTAACAATTTTTCGAGGAGTTTCGTCCTATAGTTAAACTTTTTCTGCTATATTTTTTGCATTACCTTATAACCCGTTTGGACAGCCCGAAGTCGGTAAAAATGTAAAATACCATAAAAGTACCCGGTTCAAATCCACGCGGGGGATTTTACTGTGAGGGCATCTTTTGATCGGATGCCGACGAACGGAATGCAAACTGCGAGCGAAGCAAAGCAGTCCATAATTAGTGGTCGCCAGGTCGAGGTGCAGACTCGCAAAGCAGGGGCTGGAGGCTGAGTTTACACACATTCTACTAATGTATTACGTTCACGCAGGCAGCTATTCAGCGCCTTCGTGGAGTAGACCAATTTCCCAAATAGTTGGTTGAAACACTAAAACATATAAACTTAATTTTTGAAACACGTATAACTCACGTCAGCGTTTCAACTGGATGATGGTAGTACTATTGTATTCTAAAATGCCATATTGCAAATACGATTTTAATCCTATAAAATCCGAAACAGCCGTAGGCCTACTACATTACTTAAAGCGCAAGCGCGACCGGTAAGTTGTTCCTACAAAAGATGCAACAAAAACAAAATAATTCTTTCTTCATTTGAAACCCGTCTTTTAACTCAGTCCATAGTCCAGGGAAGTTAGGAAATAAATCGGAAATTTTTAGAGATAGCAGATATCGAGATCCGGTTTTCTGTATTGTGTTCAGAAAGTTCCCAGGAAAAAAGTCTATATATGATCTATTTCGATAAAAGTCTATTTCGAATGAATTTTTCGAAAAATGGCATAACCACACCATATAGACTTTTTTCGTAGGAGCTTTCTGAACACAATACAGAAAACCGCATCTCGATATCTGCTGGCTCTCAAAATGTCTTTATTTCGGTCGATTTTGATTTAAAAGCCCCGGACTACCAGCCGAATTTGATGTCACGACATAGTTATACAGTGACTTGCACCAAGTCATATGTCGCTATCTTGGTCATAACTCATTTCTAATGTTGTTTCATTGTTTTCAACTCAAGAGATAACAGTTATGTTTTGTACGGTGAAGGACATTGAGTTTGTAATATGGTGCAAGTCACCTCGTGTCCAACTCGTGCAAGTTCTTATAACTAGAAGGCAACTCTCCTCTGTCCCGTCTGTGTTTCGGTTTAGACAAAAAAACATCATGTCCTGTCACATGACGTAGCCAGAGGGCGGGGGGTCAAACCCCCCCCCGAAATTCCGAAATTTAGAAGTAAAAATTAATACTAGGTTTAAAAATGCAAGTTAAATTATAAAATAGACAACACAACAGAGGATCCAGCAACATATTTTACATCATTGTGCATTGCTTCATTAAACTACAACGTACAATACACATGGATGCAGTAGGTTACAGCCTCACTCCCTTGTGAGCTTGACCTGATCTATATTTTTTTTTATTTATAGCCTAAATGAGTAGAAATCACTTTATTTTTTGAACCTTTCTACATAATAATCACTAATATTTTATAGCGGACGCACATAGGCTGAAAATTGGCTTGCGAAACACGCAATGTGTTGTGGATTGAAAATAATCCCAATACGGGAGTGGCGTGCGAAGCTCGCAATGCACTGTATGTTGAAGATACTTTCAATATGTTGGTTGAAGTGCGAAGCACGCAATGCATTGTGTATTGAAAATACTCAAAATACGAGGTGTTAGCGTACGAAGCACGCAATGCACTGTGTATTGAAATTACTCCAAATACAAGGATTGGCGTGCGAAGCACGCAATGCACTGTGTATGGAAAATACTCAAAATATGGTGGTTGGCTTACGAAGCACGCAATGCTTAGTGTATTGAGAATACAAACAATACGGGGGTTGGTGTGCGAAGCACGGAATGCACTGTGCATTGAAAATACTCAAAATACGGGAGTTGGCGTACGAAGCACGCAATGCACTGTGTATTGAAAATACTCCCAATAAGGGGGTTGGGATACGAAGCACGCAATGCACTGCGTATTGAAAATACTCCCAATAAGGGGGTTGGCATACGAAGCACGCAATGCTTTGTGCATTGAAAATACTCCCAATACGGGGGTGGGCGTGCGAAGCACGCAATGTTTTATGCACTGAAAATACACCCAATATGGGGGTTGGCGTGCAATGCACTGTGCGTCGGCTGGTTCTCATAGTGTCCAGTGTCAAGCTCACATGTGCGTCCTTAGCAGGACCAATACCCTCACCAGATCATGACAAATCACCATACCCTCACCAATACAATCAAAACGTCGCAGCGGGGCTGTGGATTTGGGACTTGGCTTTGCGAGTTTACACCTAGATCTTGACGCCTTAGATCAGAAGGTAACCCAACGTGTATTACTCCGGGTATGTTTATGGTATATTCTGTTTTGATACCAGTGCAAAATTATATCCAATATTCGTGTTTACAGATAAACCCCAAAATTTTCATTCTAGTACGAAACATCTCTAAAAGGGTTGCTTCCAGTCGGAAAACGTGCTTCAGGTTGTTTGTTTTATTTTTGATAACGAACTCGTCCGAGTGACCAACTTGTGTACCATAGATTGTATGCTATTTGTATACCCCTAGGCGATAAGGGTGGCCCTCTCCAGAATTTTTATTTTATTCTTTTGAGAAGTACCACTCACTCACTCATCACGAAATCTCAAAAACCACCCAACCAATTTGGTAGGCAGCTTCCTCTGGGGCCCTAGGTGCTCGCTAAGAAAAATTTTTAAAAAAATTCAAAATTTTATGAGGCGGGGTCTGGGGGGTGGTCAAAGTTGTTAAAAAAAACAAACACTGAACGGATTGGAATGAAATTTGATAAGTAGCTTCTCTAGAGTCCTAGGCACTCGCTAAGAAAGGTTTTCAAAAAATTTTGAATTTTAGGGGGATCAAAGTACTAAAAATCCCCATAAGAAATACATAGTGTAATATATTTATTGATATATATTTTTTTGTTAATATATATTTAACTTTGATTTGCCTATCCATGCAAAGCCGGATTGGGCCAGCTAGTCTCCTATATTTATATTTAGATAAAATTCCAAAAACGTTCCATTCTAGTAGGAAAAAGCTCAACAATTATTTACTTTTTTAATGTCACTCTAAAACGTGTTCTCGGGACCATGATCTGTGCTCACTAACCACTCCCCACCTTAGGTCTCACCGTAAGGGTCACTGCAATAGCTCGTCTTTCCTATGGAATTTCGCTAATAAGTTTCGGGGCCCATAATAACATTATTGCCTTCAGATAAAAGAGGTTTTAACTTCTTGTGCGCACGCGTAGTAAGCCTAGAGTTTCAACTACAATTAGCTTACCTTTCAAGCCTGCTCCCAGCCGCCTCAGACTTGTCGTCAGGCAATGGTTGTGGAATATCATCCTCAGACAGTTTGGTAATGTTGCCGCTGCGGATGACTTTGTACACCCATCTGTAACAAGAAACAACATTTAGAGAAGTTAGTCTAGTAACGCATTACTAATCCTTTTACTCGCGTCTTAAAGTACAGTCAGTGTGTGGTAAATGCGAAATGCCATAAAGACTATCAAAAGACCATAAAAAACTCTAAAAATTCTATAAAAAGTCCACGAAGATCATAAATACTATACCAAAGTGTACAAAGACTATAAAACTACCATAACAAGAACATAGTCAATTTAAAAAAAACCTTAAAGACCATAAAAAGAACATAAGATCATAAAAAAAGATCACAAACACCATCAAATAGACCATAAAGACTATGAAAACCATAAAAGTCTACAAAGACCATACAAAACTCCACAAAGACTAGAAAAAACTACGTAAAAAATATCCTATAGAGACTATAAACACCATAAAGTAGACCATAAAGACCATACAAAATCTATAAAGACTTAAAAATTACCATAACAATCATACAAAGTCAATAACGACCATATAAAATACCATAAAGAAAATAAAAACGTCTACAAAGCCCATACAAAAATCAACAATGACCATATGAAATACCATAAAGACCATAGAAAGAACATAGTCAATAAAAAAAGATCATAAACATTATAAAATAGACCATAAAGATGATGAAAACCATAAAAGTCCTCAAAGACCATACAAAAGTCCACAAAGACTATACAAAAATTTCCTAAAGAGACTATAAACAGCATAAAATAGACCACAAAGACCATACAAAGTCTACAGAGACCTAAAAATTACCATAATAATCGTACAAAGTCAATAATTCGACCACGCAGCTGAACCACTGACGTGAGTTGAGCAAATTTCCAAAATTAAGTTTATAGGCCCATGTTTTAGGGTTTCAACCAACAATTTTTGAAATAGGTCTACTCACGACGGTGTTGAATAGCTGCCTCTGTGTACGAAACATTCTAGTAGAATTTGTTTACGCCTAAGCATCCAGCTTCGACTCACGCGCTCCTTCGTTACAGTCGCAGGGGAAAAACTCGCTTTGGGAGTTTGCACCTCGATCTTATGGCCTTGGGTTATGAGCTTTGTTTCGCTCGCAGCGTAAAAACTCGTCCGTCGGCCTCGGATGAGAAGATAAAATCCATCACGTGGCTTTGAACCGGGTACTTTTATGGTATTTTACGTTTTAATCGATTTTGGGGGAACCAAGCGAGTTAGAAGATCGCGTAAAAAAACAAAATGTGCTGAATAACATCCTACATTTATATCTTTAGGAAAAAACTCCTAAAAAATTAATTTTCGTAGCAAAAATCTAAAAAAACAGTTACTTCCGGTCAAAAAACATATTTCGACTAAATCGGACTTAAAATGCGGCCGATAGAGTGCGAACACATAATCGTGTTATGGGGGGGGGGGAAATTTTCTTATAAAAATTCGCTAATAATGACCATATGAAATACCATAAAAACCATAAAAACGTCTACAAAGCCCATAAAAAAGTCAACAATGACCATATAAAATACCACAAAGACCGTAAAAAGTCCACTAAGACCATTTGAAAACCAAAATATCATAACAAAGACCATAAAGAATATAACCATTTTGTTCAATCTACTTCTTAATGAGGCAGTCATCACATTTCTGTGTCCACTAGTCATGTTATGTAATTTAAACTAAATACTCATGAAAACATAATTAAACTATCTATAGTGTAACTGCTTCCATCGTTGCCGAGTTCATGCTATTTACATTTAGATGGCTATATTTATAGGTTTACTTAAAATAAACATAATTATTTATACGCCTGAAATATGTTTTTTTTTTTTTCAAAACTGTAAGTAGTTTTCTTGCTACTTTAAGCTTACACTTCATCTCTCTTAATTAATTTTGGGGGGTGCTGCAGTGAGGGCCATATTTGATTTTTATATCGTAAGGAATGTTAAATTTAAAACTATATATTACGTTCGATTTTTACTTTCTCACTATACTATACTATAGAGAAACTATAGGGATCGCAAAAAAAATCAATGTTGAGATTTTTGTGGAAATATCCGTATCTGAGTTCACAAAAGTGGCTTTGTCTGTATGTATACAAAGCTAGAGAGAAAACTATTCGATCGATTTCGAACAAATTTTCACCAAACATGTCAAATACGTCTGTATAGATGCACGAAAAAAGATTTTGAACATTTTTGAAAACAACCATCTTTTTGGCCAAAAACCCTCCAAAAAAATCAATAATTATTTTGTAAAAAACGGCTCTAACGATTTTAATAAAATTTGGCCTATTTGTAGCCCTTAATGTACCCTACCATATGCAAAAACCCACATCTTTCTAGAAAATCTCGTTTAGCTAATAATAATAATAATAACTGATTTTTGGGATTTTTGGCCAAAAAGGGGGTTGTTATTAAAAAATTGTCAATACCTTTTTTGCATCTATACAGGCCTAATTGACGTGTTTGATGCAAATTCGTTCGAAATCGATCGAATAGTATTCTCTCTAGATAATAATAATAATAATATTTATTATTTAATCTCCTCCTATAATATCACCTCTCCTACCCCACCTACAATTATGAAGTCACAGTGAATCTGTTTGATAATTTAAGTATGTTTGTGAGAAAGTATGTGCCAGTTCCTGGTAACGTTTATTTATCTTAAAATTGTTTTCAAGGTCTCATTTTAACCACAATCACAAAAGCATTAGTTTCGCGATTCATATTTTTCAAACCCCGTTCATTTGTTATGTAATTGAAATTTTACTTTCTCACTATACAAGTATAAAGTATAGTGATCGCAAAGAAAATCGATGTTGAGATTTTTGTGGAAATATCCGTTTTGGGACCCCCTGAGTCCAAAAAGGTGGTTTTCACAAAATGTCTGTCTGTATGTATACAAAGCTAGAGCGAAAACTATTCGATCGATCTAACAAATTTGCACCAAACATGTGAAATAGACCTGTATATATGCACGAGAAACGGTTTTGAAATTTTTTTAAAAACAACCATCTTTTTCCCTTTTTGGCAAAAAAAAACTCCAAAAAATCTATTGTTATTTTTTTTATAAAAAACGGCTCTAACGATTTTGATCAAATTTGGCTTATTTGTAGCCCTTAATGTACCTTACCATATGCAAAAAACCGCATCTTTCTAAAAATTCTCGTTTAGCTAATAATAATTACTGATTTTGGGGTTTTTTGGCCAAAAAGGGGGTTGTTTTTCAAAAATTTTCAATACCTTTTTTCGTTCATCTATGCCGGTCTAATTGACGTGTTTGGTGTAAATTTGTTAGAAATCGTTCGAATAGTTTTATCTCTATATAATAATAATATGTATTATTTAATCTCCTACTTTAATAAATCACCTCTCCTACCCCAACATACAAGTCACAGTGAATCTGTTTAGTAGTTTAAATACGTTTTTGAGAAAGTATGTGTCAGTTCCTGGTACCGTTTATTTTCTTACACAATAGCAAACGGACAATTAAAAGTAAACCGCAAGTAGAAATTTAATAAATAATGTGTGTGTGTTTTTTCACTGCGCGATTACAAAAGATAGATTTTTTTAAAAAGGATTCAAGTAGGCGATGTCGAAGCGCTCAGCTGCAAGAAACTGCACTGTTTGGAGTGAAGCTCTGGAGTCGCCGGTCGCTTTCCCTTTTACTGGAGCAGAGCCTTAAGTACGGTACATTTTGGAGCGGGTAACGATAAGCGTTGAACGTGTTTAAGTTCCAAAAGAAGACAGGACCCTGTAGGATAAGCCTTGTAATTTTCCACATTTCAAAACAAGAAAGGACCCAACACGGACCACTGAGGAACACCGCACTCAATGTCTAGCTGTCGGTTCAAAATAATATTTCTAAACTTAGGTTACACCACTACAATTCAATTTACACACTACAAGAAATTATCACTTAAAACACTAAACTTACATGAAAAATAACTTTGACAGAAAATTGGCGTTTTCTTTGGGGTTTTTTGGGCGTTCTCGACGCGCGGAATCCATCTCGGCACTAACTCTTATGATCTCTAAGGTGTTCTGCCGAGACACTTTATTGTTACATATAAGAGTTTTTTTTTTACTTTGTTTGTTCTGATAAGATAGACGAAGTGTATTCATGTTATAATGTTTCCAACACAGATGCAATGTTTTATCTGTGATGTCCTTGCTTATCTGCGTAAATTAAACATTCACAGTTGAATAAACAAACATTTGGTTTATTTTTTTGTTCAAATTGGATAAATTTAGAAGATTTATGGTCAGATAAAAAATCAATTAACTAAAACTCTTCTAAATACAGATCTTACCCAGTCATATATTTTGTGATAAAATTCAATTGCTATTGATTGCGCAATTGTTTGTTATTTCATTGTTGTCAGCTGAGTCTGGGGTCTCGCAAGGATCAGTTCTTGGCCCGGTATTATTTTTGATTTGTCATCCTCCGTATGTGCGGATAGGGTAATTCAATTTGCTGATGATACAACACAAGTTTACAAACGGATTTTGTTCAACAATTTTAGCAGAAGGCTTTTATACAAGTCAACGCCACTGACAATCAATCCACGTAAAACTAAGTACATTCACTTCAGTAGAAAACATAGCTCAAATCAGACACCAAGTGTCATGCTAGGTGATAGTATACTTGAAGAAGTGCAATCAATAAAATTGTTGGGTCAACAATTGGAGCAGAAGGCTTTTATACAAGTCAACGCCACTGACAATCAATCCACGTAAAACTAAGTACATTCACTTCAGTAGAAAACATAGCTCAAATCAGACACCAAGTGTCATGCTACGTGATAGTATACTTGAAGAAGTGCAATCAATAAAATTGTTGGGTCTTCTAATTGATGACAAGTTGAACTGGAATGACCACATTAGCAGTGTTAGTGCGAAAATTAGCTCAGGTATATTTGTACTGAGAAATTTGAAGCTATACTGTGGTATATCGATAACTTTAACAGCCTTTATGGGCTAGTATAACTGTATTTGAACTACGGAATTCTTCTTTGGGGAAACTCATAAGTTCAGGATATGAAAGGAGTGTTTGTCTTGCAAAAAGAGCCATAAGGCTTATTGCGCGGCTAAGTAAAAAACAAAGTTGTAAAAACTATTTAATGAAATTCGGAGTACTTACACTTCCATGTATTTATATACTACTTGAAGTGTTGTTTTTTTTTTAATTCAAGTGTGATCAAGTCCAAAATATGGATATACACAACTACAGTACCAGACAAGCTTGTGAGTATCGTACCAGACAGCACAGGTTAAATTTATACAGTAAACCTCCCTCACAAGCTGGTGCAAAGTTCATGAATAAACTTCCTGAAAGCATTCAAAATCCACCAAACTACAGGATTTCTATTGTCTGTATCCTTTTACTCAGTGGATGAGTTTGTTCATCATGATCGTACTATTTCATGACAGATTTTTTTTGTCAGTATGTTTTTTTATGCTGTGACACAGTTTTGTCATATTGCGACATAGTCTGTAATATATTCGATGACATCAAATATTTAGGCCTGTGGGTGGATTCTAAGTTAAGATGAAATATTCATGTAGTTATCTGAAAAACAAGTTAATTAAATATTTAAGAATTTCCTATATGCTGAGACCGATGATCAATACTGACTTGTTTAGGGTAATATATTTTGCCTTGATAAATTCGAAACTAGAATATGCCATACCAATATGGGGTGGAGCATACAATAAAACCCTCATACCATTAATTACGCTTCGAAAGTTTTTTATCCGAATAATGTCTAAAAAGACTCGGTCAGACCACTCTGCGCCTCTTTTTAAGGAGTTGTACATTTTACTTCTCAAAAATGCACAAAGTACAAAGTACTGAAATTGTTTTATGAGAAAAGTGGTGATAGAAACAACGTTTTGGAGCGTACATTAAGTATTTTGCGTAATAATATAAGTGTTAAAGTTCCGAGACCTAAATTGACTATTTTCAAAAAAAATTTCACTTACCTTGCACCAACATTTTTTAATTTACTACCTGAGTACATAAAAACATGCTCTTATAAGCACAAATCAACTAAGGAATTTCTTACAGGAGCTAGAATGTGTTGATTTATTTTATAACACTTTAAGTAATCTGTCTCTCCTTAACTAAATGAAGTGTGATTGTTTTTGTGAAATATCATTGTAAAAGTGTGTGGGTGTTATTTTTTCTTTTGCTATATAAGAATGAAGAATGAATGTATATTATGTATGTGTATTATTTGAGTGTTTTGGTGTGTAAGTATTTTGTCTATGTATGCCTGTATATGTATAATATGTATTTATGTATGTAAGTATATATGTATAAATATATGTGTATGTATTGTATGTGTATGTTTTTGTATGTATACGTTTACATGTAGATATATTAAACAAATAAAAGAGCACTGTGGCGACAAAATCACACTGATTTAAATAAAAACCCAAACCACAAAACAAGGAGCAAAAACTATAACTAAACAACTAAATTGTAAGTTAAGTTTAATACCTTACCCTTATGTACATTTCGATGACATGGTCATCATCCTCAGAGGGTTTTAACACTACTCGCTGTTAAAACAATCTGTTAAAACTCCTACTCCTCAGAGGGTGTTAAAACCCTCTGAGGATGATGACCATGTCATCGAAATGTACATAAGGGTAAGGTATTAAACTTAACTTACAATTTAGTTGTTTAGTTATAGTTTTTGCTCCTTGTTTTGTGGTTTGGGTTTTTATTTAAATCAGTATGTAGATATATGTATTGAGGAAAATTGTATATAGTCTGTTTTTTCAAAGTATATTTTTCTTTCTTGTTATGGAAAACAGCGAAGCTGCAGTTTTTAAGTTTTTGTTTTTTAAATGTACTTAATATTGATGTTAATAATATCTTTGGAAGCCGGATGGCCATTTTTATTTCATTTTTTTGTTTCTTTGAATTTGTTAATAATTACTCAACTACCTCAAACATGTTTTCAAAACATCGAGGTGGTTTAAATTGATTTCCTTTCTGTACTGTATATATTTAGACATTTTTAGGTTTTGTATTTTTATGTACTTGTTTTCAAGATAAATTATGATTTCTCATTTGTTAATGTAATTGTAAATTATGTATTATTTTGATTTTGTTAATGTACAAAAAGGAACAGCAATAAATTGTCATTTCATTTCATATTGCGACATAGTTTTGTCACTTTGCGACATGGTTTTGTCATATTGCGACATAGATTTTTTATATTATAAGATAGTTTTGTCATATTGTGACATAGTTTTGTATTACAGCGAGATAGTTTTTTCCTTATTGCGACTTAGTTTGTAATATTGTGACATAGTTTTGTCATATTTAAACATAGTTTTGTGAGATTGAGTCACATTTTTGTTTTATCGTCAGGATAATGTAGACTCAAACAAGTTCATAATTTACAATTATTTGTTATCTCTAACTGAACACATGTGTGTGGATGATTTTTGACCGACTAGATAGTGCTTTACAAAACAATTCGCACGCAGATGAACCGCTGACGTGAGTTGAGCGAATTTCCAAAATTAAGTTTTTATGTTTTTTTGGATTCACCCAACTATTTGGGAAAATGACCTACTCACGAAGGCGCTGAATAGCTGCCTGCGTGTACAAATTGTGTTAGTAAAATTGTTTGCACTTCATCCTCCAGCCCCAGCTCACGTTCCACTCGAAGCGGAAAAACTCGTTTTGCGAGTTTGCCCCTCGACTTAGGTGCCCCACGATAAAATCCCCCACATGGTGGACCTACTTTTATGGTATTTTACGTTTTACTCGATTTTGGGGGGACCAGACGGGAAATAAGGTCATATACTAAAACAAAATGTGTAGCATAATCTTATATATTTATGTTTTTAGATCAAACAAAAAATAATAATTTTAGAACGAAAAATAAAAAATAAAATTTACTTCAGGAAAAAACGTGATGGGTGTTGGATATGTTTGGCTAACGAAACATAAAATACCATAACTTCTGATATAAGACAGACGGCCGGGGTGTATATTTGTGAAGCGAATCACTTAAAAAATATAGAATGACACCCCAAAACGTGTTCTGGGGACCATGATAAGTGCTCATTTACTACTCCCGACCTTAGGTCTTACCATAAGGGTCACTGCAATAGCTCATTTTTCCTATGAAAAATCACTAAAAAGATCCTTAAGGCTCCGCTCTCTACATTCAAAACGGCGAAGTTGGGTACCAATTTCAATGTTAAATAACCAAAACATACCTTCACTCTTAAGCATATTTTTGTGTTGTTTTTGTCAAAAAAACGAAAGCTGTATTTTTTTCATAAAGTAAAATAGATTGTGGGTGTTGATTGCTAAGGTTTTTTGCAATATCTCTTTTTGCAACTGAGTAAAAAATTAAAAAAGTTTACTATTTTTTACTATTTATATCATACGTTTATGAAAACAATAAAACGGTTTTTGAAAATGTATTTAGCAATCAATATCCGCATATGACAGTACTTCAAAATGAAACCAAATTTTTAAATTTATTCCACGAATTAACAGAAAAAAATGACTTATTCTGTAGCACTGCTCTTATGGGAATCAGATTCAATATGGCAGACAGGGAAGCGCCCCCTTAATCCGGGCAAATAGTACAAAAGCTGCAACAGTATGTCTGTACTCCGTAAAGAGTCTGTACGAAGTAACACTTTGTGTTTTCAATGTCAATGTAAGTTAGTTCAAGTATTGACAACCAGGAAGCGCTAAGTGTATTATCTTTATGGGCTATAATCAGTTCGGCTCTTTTATGTAATATGCTAAGATATTAATAACTTTATTTCCGTACTGCTAACCTTCGTTAAATTAGCTTTATATTTTCTATCAATAAACAGGCCCACAAAGAAAACGTCCAGGATTATAAGAAACAACATGTGTGTGAGTCTTTTTAAACAAACATGGACCAAAAATATAGTTTAGTCGTCAATTGATTCATGGAAAGTAGGAAGACATTTTAGTTTCATTTTTGGTTACGAGACGTTCAATACCGAACGTTCCCTTCTCGAGGAAACTTATTTAAGGCCACTGTTAAACTTGTTCATTTAAAATTTACAGCTCAGCTGAAGAAAAATGTTATTTGGCGTTTTAAATAAAAGCTAGTGTATGTGCGTGAGTAACATGTAACATATAATATAACAGCTTATTTCACCCATCATCTGTAAACCCAGTAGATTATAGTTGGGGGTTATGTTTACAACTTCAATCGTTATAATTTCTTGTAAAGTTGATTTTTTTAACTTCCCGCTAAAAGAAAATTGAAAATTTTCTAAAATTGGGAATTTATTGGTTTCACCCCGTTTTTCGAAAATCGAGTATTCATCAGATCTCGACGTTTTGAGGTCCTAGGAATCTTCCCTGACCACTCCCGAGAGGGTGTCACCCTGTCTGTGTGTGTGTGTGTGTGTGTGTGTGTGTGTGTGTGTGTATGTAAGTATGTGACCCGCTTATAACTTTTGAACGGCTTAACCGATTGGATCCTACCAAACGGCGTTCTAAAGAGTTCCATCAAACTTAGATTTCCTGAAAATTTCAACTAATTCGGACCGGTTGGTTCTGAGAAATTTCGAAAAAACTAAGAAATAATTTTTTTTCAAATCAGGTTTTTTTAATAACTTTTAAACGGCTTTACCGATTAATTCCAAAATCTAATCAGCTTTTAACCGTGAAAAGCAACGTCGATCGCTACCAGTCCGGTCAAAATCGGTTAAAATCGGTTCGTGAGATATCGTGAACGAAAGAAAATTAAAAAAGTGTTTTTTCTCAATTTCTCCGAAATTTTTCATCAGAAAATTTTTTGTTGTCAATTCTTTCAATGGACTCAAAAAACTGCATCTATTGCCGCAAATCGCATAAAAATCGGTTGATTCATTCACGAGATATCGTGAACGAAACAAAATCAAAAAAAGTGTTTTTCCTCAATTTCTCCGAAACTTTTCATCTGAAAAATTTTTGTTGTTGATTCTTTTAATGGACTTAAAAAACTGCATCGATTGCCGCAAATCGCATAAAAATCGGTTGATTCATTCAAAAGTTATGGCAGTTCAAAATTTCCAAAAATAGTGTTTGTTGTAATTAAACTTAGCGGGAACTTACATGGATGGCCTTTAGGGTCAACCGTTTTCCAAATTTTTTAATATGAGTTATAGAAGTAATGAATGCTATAATATACGTTATAATATTTGCTTTGCGGTTGTAGACTATATATAAATACAACCTTTTATCATCAATATATTTGTTTACACAAATTTTAAGAAGAGATAGGCTACCTATTCGTTTAACAGCTGATTTCACGCATCAGCTGTAATACCTAAACAAACCCAGTGTAGATTATAGTTTGGGGTTATGTTTAAGTAGGCCTAGATAAGTAGGCCTTAATGTTGTTTGTAAATAGTTTGTTTTTTAAATTGTGTATTTCTGATGTGTATCTAATTAATCAGCCTGTGATTTTTCACGGTTACTTATTGGTTCCTTTTATAATACAAACGAGGTTATGCAATAGTTACCATAGCAACGTATAAATAAGAAAATTCAAACAGAAGAGTATTTCCAATTTACACAAACAAAACAATTCGACCACGCAGCTGAACTGCTGACGTAAGTTTAGCGAATTTACAAAATTAAAAACTAATTAAGAATCGTGTTGCGTGAATATAAATGCTTATAATATAACTAGGGGCTCAAGACGCGTAGAAAAAGTAAACCAGAATTGCATTTTTTTCACGTGCTTCTAAGGGGTGAAAATGTGATAACAACCCCTAAAACAATAAAAATGTATTCTTATAATGTCCTTACAGCTAAAGAGCTGAATTTTTGTACATTTATTTCTTTCCGGATACATAGAAAAAGTCAACCATAATGTGGTCGGAAGGGGGACTGGATGCGTTTTGAAACATGAATACGATGATAGGGCGACACTCACTACGCGGCGGATTTTTGTGCCAGGAAACTCAGATCTTATGTCAAATTTAAAAAAACAATTATTGTATCCTATATTCATTTCATTACTTTTTACTTTCTCCACCCTATACGTAGTATATGGAGAAAGTATTGTTTTCGTCCAAATTTTCGAATTTTAATTTTTAGTGGAATTATCTGTTTTGGTGCTCCCTGAACCCCGAAAAAATGTTTAGTGGAATTATCTGTGTTGGTGCTCCCTGAAACCAAAAATATTTTTAGTGGAATTATTTGTTTTGGTGCTCCCTGAACTCAAAAAAGTGTTTTTTTGGTGATGTCTGTCCGTGTGTCTGTGTGTCTGTTAGGATGTGTACAGAGCTGGAGACCATACCAACGGTCCGATTTTGATGAAATTTGATATGTAGGTGTAATTCTGGAATATCTCCAGGCTGATTTTTCATTTTTTTAAATTTTTGATTTTTAAGGGGTTTTACCTCGCAAAAATGGTCAAAAAACGAGAAAATAAAAATTTCTCAAAAACGGCTCTAACGATTTTGATAAAATTTGGCTTATTTGTAGCCCTTAATGGACCCTACCATATGCAAGAAACTTCATCTTTCTAAAAATTCTCGTTTAGATAATAATAATAATAAAAACATATTTTTAAGGTTTTTGGGATTTTCAAAACCTTTTTTCGTGCATCTATACAGGCCTAATTGACATGTTTGGTGCAAATTTGTTCGAAATCGATCGAATAGTTTAAATAATAATATAATTATGGATGTGTGTTACATGCATCTAATATTTTCCATAGTAACATTTTCCTATTTTTGCAATTCTAAATAACCACCTCCTATGCTACTCTTGGGAAGGTATAAAGTTTCAACTGGGAGAAAGTATGTGGCAGTTATCTGGTACCGTTTATTATTTTTTGTGGGCGTAGCCACGGGTACCTGCCGGTACTCTAATACTCTCACGGAAATGAAGATTGAGCGGCGACCCATAAATAGCTTACGTAAGACAAATATCGAAATATACACTACCAACCCTAATAGTTTGAATTGCTTCTTGAGATTGTAATTTCACCATTAATATTTAAATAAACAAAAATCAACATTTCAAACAAATTTTGATATTACCAACTAAAGGAAACAATATAATATGTAACACCAGATGTTTGACTTATATATAATACAGTAAAACTTTTGTTTGCTTTCACCTAATAAATAAACAGTACCAGGAACTGGCACATACTTTCTCACAAACATATTTAAATTATCAAACAGATTCACCGTGACTTGTAGGGTGTTGTAGGAGAGGTTATTTTTTATTAAAGTTGGAGATTATCTAATAAATATTATTATTATTATCTAGAGTCTAGAGAGAAAAATATTCGATCGATTTCGAACAAATTTGCACCAAACACGTCAATTAGGCCTTTATAGATGCACGAAAAAAGGGTTTGAAAATTTTTGAAAAAAAACCCTCTTTATGGCCAAAGAAACCCCCAAAAATCAGTTATTATTATTATTATTAGCTAAACGAAAATTTTTAGAAAGATGTTTTTTTTTTTTCATATGGTAGGTTACATTAAAGACTACAAATAAGCCAATTTTATCAAAATCATTAGAGCCGTTTTTTTATAAAAAAATAATAACTAATTTTTTGGGGTTTTTTGCCATAAAGGGAGTTGTTTTTCAAAAATTTTCAAGACCATTTTTCGTGCATCTATTCAGGCCTACTTGACATGTCTGATGCAAATTTGTTTAAAATCGATCGAATAGTTTTCGCTCTAGCTTTGTATTCATACAGACATACAGACATTTTGTACAAACCACTTTTTTGGACTCAGGGGGTCCCAAAACGGATATTTCCACAAAAATCTCAACATCGATTTTTTTTGCGATCACTATTATACTTTCTCTATACTATAGTATAGTGAGAAAGTAAAAAAACTGTTAGTCGTGAAGAAAAATTACCTAATTCTAAATTTGCCAAATTTGTTGCAAATAAACGTGTTTTGGTTCATTCTAGGCCTAAGCTAAAACTATGTTAAGTTTTTGATTAAAAACAGCTGGTTTGGATAATATGTAACAACAGATGTTTGAATTGTATTATAATACAGTAAGCAATTTTCGTAGATTTTCGGCAATTTGTTTGTCTTTGCTTTTAGTTTGGCAATGTAACCTAAAAAAAGCTGTTGATTGTGAAGAATGATAAACTGATTTTAAATTTGCTACAATAGTTGCTATGGTGATGAATGTAAACAAACACGACGTTTGTAGCAACCTTTTGATCTGAACAGCTGTTTTAACCATATGACCCCGTAAGAAAATACCTTTAAAATTTCGTTATTTGTATCTTGAGTAGTTTTTTCTCTACGTCGATTCTATGTCAGACAGTCAGTCAGTACAAAGCCGCTTATAACATATCTATAGATAATTTTACTATAAATCTGATCCGTGTTCTATTATAAAGCAACTAGGGGAGACCCATGCGTGCTCCGCACGCCAACCCCCAATGGAACCTTATAAAAACATATGGTATGTTTTATTTATAATAAAGGTGTAGGATTAATAATAGCCTCAAAACTAAGATGGTAAATAATGCTAAATGTTCAAATTAAAGTATTTCTTATATTTCATAGCAGCAGTTATAATAATGGTTAAAAGAACCAGCAAGGCTCAGGTCTACACTTTAAAACCATAACCTAAAAGCTAGAAATACAGAAATAATTGTTTCAAATTTTGAAATCAGCTGTTAATGGAAACATTGGAGCAAACAGCTATATTATCTGTTATTTTATTCAATTGGTTGCTATGGTAATACATGTGTTGGTTTATCATTCTAGGCCTAACCTAAGAATTTTCTCCAACTAATTTTACAAATCTATATAATAAAAATGAATTGCTGTTTCTTTGAAATCGCATCAATTGAGAACTGCTGGACCAATTTGGCAATTTTTTGTTTTAAAATGTTCGTAATAGTCCGAACTAGGTTTTAATATAAAGAAAAATTTGAAAAGTTTCCCGAAAAAGTTTCAAATTTGGAAAAAAATAAACAGCCTCTTTTGTGTGGACTCAAGACCATAGCGCTCAAAAACAGCTGTTCGTATAAAATGCTTAGTAACACATGTTTGTTTATATTCATTACCATAGCAACTTTAGCAAATTTGTAATCAGTTTATTATTCTTCAAAACCAATAGCTTTTTAAATTATATTGACAAATTAAAAGCAAACACAAACAAAAATCAATAAAACATGCTTAGGCCTACTATATTATAATTCAATTTAAACATCGGTTGTTACATATTATTATAAATAAAACAACTGTTATGGATCAAAAACTGAACATAATTTTAGGTTAGGCCTACAATGAACCAAAACACTTTTATTTGCAACCAATTTCTCTAATTTATAATCGGGTTATTATTCTTCAAAAACCAAAACAGCTTTTTTGGGTTAGATTGCCAAACACAAACAAAAATCAACAAAAAATGCTTACTGTATTATAATTCAATTCAAACATCGGTTGTTACATATCTATTTACTTACATATATGCTGTTTAAAATATTGTTTATATAAATTGTTTATATAAATTGTTGACATAAACACCATTTGCAATTCAATAACTTAAGTCAAAAGAATGAAATTTGATAACTACCCTTAAAATTAAATAAAGCAATAGCGAAGCATTGCCGGGTCCACTAGTATTAAAATAAAAAAGGTTTTTACCGAAATGAATTATAGCCTATGTTACTCAGGGATAGTGTAGCTTTTTATTAGTAAAACTATTTTTTCAATCGGTTCAGTAGTGCCAGAGATTACCCCCTACATACAAAAAAAAAACAAAAAAAAAACAAACTTTACCTCTTTATAATATTGGTATAGATGAATAAACTATGTAGTTAATGTTAACAGATTAAAAGTACATTTTCAAGCTTAATGTAGGCCTACACAAATAACATCATGCAAAGCTGAAGTGCGATTTTAACAATTCCATCAAATTCGGATCTGCATATGGATGAAGGGAAAGTTAATTAACTCCCTAAGTCTAATTACCCGCGTACAAATTATGATTTCCTCACACTTCACAAAACAATACAGTCTGCTAGCTGCCCTCAACCCACTCCCCCTTGTCGCGAGGAACAATGGCTAATACATTTGAATCTGGGAAATTTCCGTTCTATGAAAGCGTTTCAGTTTTGAAACAAATCTGTTTACGTTTTTACTCAAGACACAAATAAACCCATATAACCTTCAAAATTCTATCCAAATCGGTCGAATAGTTTCGGAGAAGAACGTTTGAGTATAGTTGAAAAAATCTCTAAGTAATTTGACTTTCGGTCAAAAAACGTGCTTACGGTTGTTCTACTTTTTTGGCTAACAAACTCGTCCGAGCGTTTGGTGCGTCAAAATTGGACCGAATCGAATATAAAATGAAGACCGAGTTCGAACACACACATATATATATACAGAATGTTCATGCAGTCCCTTTAACCCCCCTCATTATTTTTGTTGCTGAAAATAAGTTAACAAAACTTTGTATATATCTTGTGTTGCATAACAGGACAAATGTTTTGACATATCTGGCAATCTATGATTTTGGGAAGCTTGGGAGGTGGGACGATTATCAATTTCAAATATAAAGGTAGTAATGGACAATCACAGTTCTGGAAAAAATAACTTACAACAAATTAATAATCTGCTTTGTTATTAATTTGTTAGATAACAACAACTAGCGGCCGCATTTTAAGTCCGATTTGGTTCAAATTTGGTACACATGTTGGTTGTTTACGTCGCTCGGACGAGTTCGTTAGCCAAAAAATCCAACAACCGGAAGTAACTATTTTTTTGATATTTTTACTACGAGAATGAAATTGTTTTAGAGTTTTTTTCTAATAATATAAATGTATTATGTTATTCTGCCCATTTTGTTTTTTTACGCGACCTTATAGCTCGCTTGGTTCCCTCAAAATCGACCAAAACGTAAAATACCATAAAAGTACCCGGTTCGAAGCCAAGTGCAAACTCGCGAGGCCACTAGGCGCAAACAAATTCTACTGATACATTGCGTACACACAGACAGCTGTTCAACGCCTTCGTGAGTAGACCTATTTCCCAAATTGTTGGTTGAAACTGTAAAACATAGGCCTATAAACTTAATTTTGGAAATTTCCTCAACTCACGTCAGCGGTCCAGCTGTAATAAAAAATACGAAATAATTTGATTTGAACATTCAACATTATTTACCGTCTCAGCTTATTTCTTAATCCTACACGTTTATTATAAAGAAAACATAACATGATTATGTGTATAGAAGGTTACAACGGGATTGGCGTGAGTAGCACTCAGGGGTTTCACCTAGTTATAAATAAATTTACTGATTT
This sequence comes from Philaenus spumarius, assembly GCA_018207615.1. NCBI lineage: Eukaryota > Metazoa > Arthropoda > Insecta > Hemiptera > Aphrophoridae > Philaenus > Philaenus spumarius. Next base: position 16,267 of record JAGFPH010001111.1, on the reverse strand, counting down.
AGATCAAAAGCTTAACACTATCTTATGTGTTTTAATTTACTGTATACGATGGTTTAACTGTTAAATATATATCAAAACAGTAACCAATAATAATGTTAAATACACCTCAAAACCTGATTTGTAATGTTTATGTTCGTTAGGGAGTTATGAGTGACATCCTGGCTGAAAATGGGATTTTTAGCGTTTATTGGTGCATAGCTAATAATTTACGTAGGCCTAAAAGGGATACATGGATCAATTGATTTGGGTGAAACTCACTGTAGGTTTTTTTGCCATGGAACTCGGATCCAAAATATATTTTTGTTTTTTATTGTGTGTAATGGTAAGGCACAAAATTAACCCGATAGTACTTTTATTTATCTGATCACATCTCCGAGCGAAGGTAATTAGTAAATACATTGATACTGTCATTGTGTGTTAGTCTGTCCATCCTGTATTGACTTTATGTATCGTGGAGAAGTCATAAAGTGAGAGAACACATATAAGCACTTCCATTTACCTAACAGATGCCGCCCTCTCCTTGACTGTATATAAACACATGGTTCCAGGACAGTCTGTCAGTCCGTGCGCGTACAGGAAGAGAGGTGAGTATCCTGCATCCTTAAAGGCTCTCGTGTACCTTCAACTTATTCAGATTATACAATAAGCAAAGTGTTAAATAAACTACACCCCTCAATTAGTGTATATATAAGCGGCTTGTTGTCCTTACCGAATGACATACAACCAACGTAGAGTAAAGACTGCTTCAAATAAAAATACGAAATTTTAAATGTATATTCTTGTGGAGGCATATTCGTACACTTGACTAAGAAATGATTTTGGAAAATTTAGATTTTAAATTAACAGCGAAAATTCGGGGGTTTACTTAAGCTCTATCTATAGAGGCTATCTATCTATACTAATATTATAAAGAGGTATAGTTTTTTTTTTTTTTTATGTAGGGGGTAATCTCTGGCACTACTGAACCGATTGAGAAAATAGTTTTACCAATAAAAAGCTTCACTATCCCTGAGTAACATGGGCTATAATTCATTTCTATAAAAACTTTTTTTATTTCAATATTTGTAAATTTAGTCGGAAAAATTCTTAGGTTAGGCCTAGAATGATAAACCAACACATGTATTTACATTCATTACCACTGCAACCAATTGAATAAAATAACTGATAAAACAGCTGTTTGCACTAATATTTCCATTAAAAGCTGATTTCAAACTTTGAAGCTGTTGTATTTCTAACTTTTAGGTTACGGTTTTATTAAAGTGTTAACCTTTATTATAACTGCTATAATATAGCTGTTTGCTCCAATATTTCCATTAACAGCTGATTTCAAAATTTGAAGCAATTATTTTTGTATTTCTAGATTTTAGGTTAGGGAATTTAGTAGGAAAAAATCTAAGGTTAGGCCTAGACTGATGAACCAACACATGTATTTACATTTATTATCATAGCAACCAATTGAATAAAATAACAGAGAAAACAGCTGTTTGCTCAAATATTTCCATTAGCAGCTGATTTTTAACTTTGAAGCAATTATTTGTATTTCTAACTTTTAGGTTAGTTTCTTATTAAAATGTAGACCTGAGCCTTGCTGGTTCTTTTAACCATTATTATAACTGCTGTTATAAAACGTAAGAAATAACTTGATTTGAACATTTAACATTACTAGTGGACCCGGGAATGCTTCGCTATTGCTATTGCTTGATTTACCTAACCTAAAATTATATTCAGTTTTTGATCCAAATCAGTTGATGATCAAAATCAGCTGTTGATCAAAATCAGCTGTTTTAAGCTTTTCATACGAACAGCTGTTTTTTGTGCCCCTGATAAAATCAAAAGAAATCTTTCTTTTTCTTCCTTAAGATTGACCTTCCATAAGATTAACATTGAAACTTTGAGTGCTATTGGGGCGTCTCCCTGAGGACCGATGTAAATTATAATGGGATTCTGCTCATCTACAGGACACTACCTTTCTAACGGTATGCGCGAATTTCTCCTACGATGCACACAAGCTGAGAAAAAAGGACGACAAGTTTTGTGCTTGCCTATTAATATATAGATTTAACATCTTAGTTTTGAGGTTATTATTAACCCTACACCTTTATTATAAACAAAACATAATATATGTTTTTAGAAGGTTCCATTGGGGGTTGGCGTGCGGAGCATGCAGGGGTCTCCCCTAGAATCAAATAAAACGGTTTATTTGACCCAATATAGCTTAGCAATAAATGTTTTTTGTTTTTAATTCTTTTACATTCATTACCATAGCGACCAACTTAGCAAATATAGAATAAGTTTATTGTTTTTCACAACCAACACCTTTTTCAGGTTACGTTAACAAAATAAAAGGAAACGCAAATAAAAATCAAACGAAAAATGATTACTGATCAATTCATTTTAAACATCTGCTGTTACATATTACAAATTAAATAGCTAGGGTGAAAAATGTAAGACAATTTTAGGTTAGAGTCTGTTTAATTATTTGTTAAAGCAAATTTAGAACCAGGTAATTATTCATCAGAACTAAAAGTTTTTTTTTAAGTTATGTGAAAGGAGATAGAAACGAAAATTAAACCAAAAACGCTTATTGTGTTATAAGTCAAACATCTGGTGTTACAGATACTATATTGTTTCCTTTAGTTGGAATTATGAAAATGAAGTATTGATTATTAATGGTAAAATTACAACGCATCCAAAAATTTTAATTATTTTTCGATCTTCGTTACTTGTAAGTCGCCACTACTCCCCACCACACTAGGCTACTTAGACTAAGCGCCTCTGTCCTAATCAATCGTAATTTTTAATAAATTAATTCATACGCAATTATTTCTTTGTCTTTTTATTTTACAAAATACAGATATTTGGTCGTGTTCCTTACAAAAATGTATATTATACAAAACCATTTCTTACCAACATTTTCGTGAACATATGAGAGTATGCAATCATGTGTTTTCATTGCCTTCGCCATTAGTCGTTGAGGGTTGGTGAGACAAGCCAGTGTATTTTAATTGAATTGAGGTCTTATAAAATCTTGCTTGAAAGCTTTATTTTTAAAAATTTTTATTATTTACTTAGATTTATCACACTTTTCTAAATTTTCTAAAACTTTTATAAAGCGCAGTAGCAGAAGAAGTTCAAATGGGGTTCCAAATGTTTTTGAAAATTATGAATCTTATTGTTCACAGAAAGTGGTTCGATTTCTTTTGCTATAGGTTTGTCAAGTGTTTCCGTCCATTTGTAGTGGCCTATATAATTGTTAGTTTCCTTTAACTTAAAACAACAACAAACCCAAACCTCATACTATATAGTACCACTCATTTGTCAGCCTGTGTGTCACAGTCCATAAAATAGAGAAGTCATAAAATATATTTACAGAACACATAGAAGAAAGCTCATTTACCTAACACATGCCGCCCTCTCGTTGGTTGTTTATACAGGGTGTCTTAAAAGTATGTGAAAGGCGTTATTTTTTTTTTTTTTTTTTTTTTTTTTTTTTTTTTTTTTTTCCCCTT
>JAGFPH010001110.1:278804-291575 GCA_018207615.1 Philaenus spumarius | reverse complement strand
ATACCAAAAAACATATTAAACTATACCTCACAATGAATTTTCAAAATTTTGGCCCAAAAACGTAACCGCGGCGAGCTACGACTTTTTAACTGTCAACATCGGGTTTCCCGTACCCAAAAACGTATAAAACGATAGTACACACTGAATTTTCAAAATTTTGTACTAATATTTTAAAAATTTTAACCAAAAAACTCGAACCCCGATGCGCTACAAATTGTCAAAAATAAAATAAAATATTTAACTCTAGTAAAACAAATACAATTCAGTTTTCCATAAGTGTATTTCGAATCAACTAGTAATAATATTTTTAGGTGTGCAGCTAATAATCAGACATCGGAATTAATTAAAGTATTTACCATTTATTAAAACAGCCACATCAAAATAACAGAACCTCTAAACACATGCTAAAGTTTTTAACTTCAAGACCAAAGTTACGTTAGTTACACAATAATCGGCCGAGCTGGCGCGTTGTTAGCGACGGCCGGCCGGTGACTTCGTTGTGTGTTGACAATATTTTGAAATTTCCAGGTTTATCAAAAAAATCACGCATAATTCACGGAATTTTTCCCGGTAGTAAAAAATCACGTATAATTCCCGGTTTTCCAGGTTTTCCAGATTGGTGGACACCCTGAATAATAACCTGAAAGTAATATATTATTTACTTGATAATGAGACTACGGTCTCGAAACGCGTCATAGTAAAACGAATCAAAGAAGTCGCACGACGGACTAAAAAGCAGGTAATATACTGATAGTTATTTCCTGTATTTATGTCATATAGTTTATGTTTATACAGCTACACAGACCCGCGGAGAAAAAGAAGAGCGATGATTCGAAAGAAAGAAACAGAAACCATCGTTTAGTCAATAAAAATCCAATATAAAAACAACCTTAGAGGCAGAGTTTTTCAAAATAAGGAAATAATCAGGAGTTCCTGCAAACGAGAGACAGAGCTTCGAGCCACATCCGTTAAAACAGGATGCAGTGTCTCATTGCAGCGTTGCCAGACCTCGGCCGCCAGATTTGCGCCAAATATTGATAAAATGAATATCCACTTGTGAACCGTAGCGATGCTAGCACTCCAAGACATAACTTTTTGGAACTAAAAATATACACTAGGGTCCCATTTGACTGCCAATACAAATCAATTTTATTCGTCATTAATCATCATTATAAGACAGAATAACAGGGTCTGCAATTTGGCGGCCGTATACGGCTTCCATTTAGAACCAGCCGCCAAATCGAATGCAAATCGTGCCATATAAGGCAGCCAAATGGTACCTAATCTTTATATATATATATATGTATATATATATATATATGTATATATGTGTTCGCACTCTAGCGGCCGCATTTTAAGTCCGATTTGGTCCAAATTTGGTACACGTGTTGGTTGTCTATGTGGCTCGGACGAGTTCGTTAGCCAAAAAAATCCAACAACCGGAAGTACGTTTTTTGACCGGAAGTAACTATTTTTTGAGATTTTTACTACGAGAATGAAATTTTTTTAGAGTTTTTTCTAACAATATGAATGTAGGACGTTATTCTGCGCATTTTGTTTTTTTACACGACCTTATAGCTCGCTTGGTTCCCCCAAAATCGACAAAAACGTAAAATACCATAAAAGTACCCAGTTCAAAGCCAAGTGATGCAAACTCGCGAGGCCACTAGGAGGAAACAAATTCTACTAATATATTGCGTACACACAGACAGCTGTTCAACGCCTTCGTGAGTAGACCTATTTCCCAAATTGTTGGTTGAAATCCTAAAACATAGGCATATAAACTTAATTTTGGAAATTTGCTCAACTCACGTCAGCGGTCCAGCTGCGTGGTCGATTTATTATAGATCTCCGACCGCTAATTAATATTAACTACACAATTGAATACTTCATTTCGTTCTACACTATTTCGTGTACAACAATAACTTGTACCTGTTATAATTAGTTTACAAAACAATTAAATCGAGGAAAAACGTACGTTTTTACAGAATTTCCCTACTAATCCGAACTAAAATTGGAACCTGAGGTGGTTCGGATTATCAAATCGCTGATCGCATTATTTAACGTATATAAATGTGGTTAATAACACAAATAATAATAACCTTCACACCGATTTGAATAAAAACCCCGAACCACAAAACAATGAACAAAAACAATAACTAAACAACTAAATTTTGTAAGTTATGCTTAATACACGTTACCCTTATGTACGTTTCGACGACATGGTCATCATCCTCAGAGGGTTCTGAGTAGTGTTAAAACCCTCTGAGGATGATGACCATGTCATCGAAATGTACATAAGGGTAACGTATTAAACATAACTTACAATTTCTGACAAATATATTTCCATTCAGAGCTCCGGTATCGTTCTTTAGCTTATTTTAAAATTTCCGATTTTGAGTTAAATTTTGTTAGAATTGTCAACAATTCGAATAGACACTATTTAAATCAAATTTGATCCGCACTGTCAAGTTTAGCATGGTCTTATCTATATATATATAGGCCTATATATATATATAAAAGCCAAATACCACTCACTCACTGACTCATCACGAAATCTCAAAAACTACTGAACGCATTGGAACGAAATTTCATATGTAGCTTCCTCTAGGGCCATAGGTGCTCACTAAGAAAGGATTTCAAAAAATTCGAAATCTTAGGGGGATTTGGGGGGGTCAAAGTTACTAAATCTCGATTACTCCAAAACCACCAAACGGATTGGAACGAAATTTGGTATGTAGCTTCTTCTAGGGCCATAGGTGCTAACTAAGAAAGGTTTTCAAAAATTTCGAAATTTTAGGGCGGTTGGGGGTCAACGTTACTAAATCAAGATTTCTCAAAAACTACTGAACGGATTGGAACGAAATTTGGTATGTAGCTTCCTCTAGGGCCATAGGTGCTAACTAAGAAAGGTTTTCAAAAAATTCGAAATTTTATGGGGGGTTCGGGGGGTCAAAGTTACTAAAAATCCGCATAAGACATTTTTTGTTGTTGTTAATATTTATTTAACTTTGATCTGTCTATCCGTGCAAAGCCGGATCGGGCAGATAGGTAACGTATATAAAATCGAAAACCCACTCACTCATCACGGTATTTCAAAAACCATACCACCTAGGAACTTTAAATTTGGCACACATATTGCTCGTAGACACTAGAGGCGCACTAACAAAGGGTTTTAAAATATTTGGCCTGTAAGGGTTGAAAAAACCCCTAAAATAATAAGTATTGTTTGTTATATATCTCAAAAACCCTACCTAGGAACGTGAAATTTGGTACACGTTTTTGTCATGGGGCCAGAGGCGATCTAAGAAAGAATTTTTAAAATATTTGGCCTGTAAGAGTTGAAACAACCCCTAAAACAATAAATATTGTTTGTTATATATCTCAAAAACCCTACCGCCTAGGAACGTGAAATTTGGTACACGTTTTGTAGTAGGGACTAGAGGCGCAAAAGAAAATAAGAAAGGATTTTTAAATATTGACCTGTAAGGGTTGAAACAACCCCTAAAACCATAAATATTGTTTGTTATATATCTAAAAAAAACTACCTCCTAGGAACGTGAAATGTGGTACACGTATTTGTCATAGGCACTAGAGGCTCAAAACAATAATTATTGTTTGTTACAATTTCCTTAAAGCCAGAAAACTAAAAATTTCTACATTTATTTCTTACGAGATACATATTAAAAATAAAACAGTTTTAAGTTTTATCACGTTCTGCTAAAGGGTGAAATTTAGGAACAACCAGTATATCTATAAATATTAATTTAATACCGCCAAGCAACGTGAAATATTTGGTACACATATTGCTCATAGGCGCAAGAAGCGCACTAAGATAGGATTTTAAAATATTTGGCCTTTAAGGGTTGAAACATCCCCTAAAACAATAAATGTCGTTTGTTTACTTTCCTTAAAGCTGAAATTTTTACATTTATTTCTTACAAAACACATATAAAAAGTAAATGAGTTTTATATTTTGTTACGTGCTGCTATATAAATTCCATGTTACGGTATCCAAGTCACTTTACTAATAACAACTGCAAATTATATTAACCTCGCAATATAACTTTAACCTCCGCTACTAAAGTTAACCTCGCAAATGAGGACCATGTGTGTCGTTCTTATACGTGTGCGTGTGTAGTGTCTTTTTATGTGTTTGTGTTTTTTGTAACCTTTAACGACCTCCAATGGAGCGATTTTTCATTCTGATGATGGGACCACGGCCCCGAAACGCGTAAATTAAGAGTATAAAAGAAGTAACAAGACGGACAGATTCATCATTTTATAGGTAACTATAATTTGCAGTTGTGCTGCTAGCTGCTATAGTTTTGAAAATGTGATAACAACCCCTAAAAACAATAAATATTTATTTGTATACTTTCCTTAAAACTATATAGCTGAAATTTTGTACATTTATTTCTTACAAGATACATATAAAAAATAAACCAGTTTTACATTTTGTTACGTGCTTTTAAGTGTTGAAAATGTAATAACAACCCCTAAGAACAATAAATATTAATTTGTATTCTTTCCTTAAAGCTAGAGAGCTGAAATTTGGTTCTTATTCATTTTAAGAAAATATTTTAGACGTAAGCTGATCAAAACAATCCCGATCGATACATTCGCATATTAAAACGTATTTGAGTGATCTGTAAACATCTAGCTAAGACTGATTTACCAGTCTGTAGATTTAGCGGTTGAAAAAGAAGACGCTCTTCACTGTGTTTTTTTATTGATTTAATTTATACGGCACACATACCGTGACGAAGACGATTGACGGGCACCCAGTGAACAATACATACCAAACTAATTGAAAATACTTTTGTTGTAATTCACTGTCGTGAAATAATAGATGAAAGAAAATGAGAGAAAAATATTACAATTAATTATGAGTCATATTGATGGAAAAAAAAATTCCTGTAGCGAAGCACGGGTATTCAGCTACTTTGTTCTTTGTTCATATTTACGGCTGATTCCAGTACGAGTTGTACGTTCGATTCGTAAACGATCGGACGCGCGGATCAAACTCACGCGTTTCCAGTTCATGTTGTAGGCCTTTCAGAGAACGGCCGAGTCAGGAGTCTATAAATGCGATTGTACAGTAGTTATAACATGCACTTGTTATATTGTTTGTGCCCACGTAGTCGCTACGAAGCGAATTTCGAATCCCAGCAATAACGGAGCTAGGCTGCTACACTCCTTGTCACGCATTAGGCCTTTGTTTGTAGACGTTTGTATGGGGAACATCGGACATTTCTCGGGAAACGTAGAACCGCTTTTGTTCCAAATTAGTTCCTAGGTCTCATAAACTCAGCGTGTCAAATAACCGACTTAAATAGCCATTGAGACGGAATAACGAGACATTGGGAAATGTTCGACGTAGGAGTCGTGTTTGGTGTATATATACATCTATATATATACACATACAGTAAGACAGCACAGTGACATCCGGCTACTAACAAAGACAACAAATTTGTCCTATCCTTTTACAAGAATGCATTTGGTATTACTTAGTAGTATTCGAATTGTGTTAACATCACTTCCAACATGGCGGCCAACTTTAAAGTTTGCAAAAGGAACTCATATTTTTTATTATTATTTCGGATTCTATACATGATTATAAAACTTCTATATCCTATGCGTTTTTTTTTATTTAAAAAAAAACAAACTATTTTCGTGTAAATAGGACTAGAAATTTGAATTCTGAAAGACTCTAGCTAATGAGACTAGGGCATAAAACAATAATTCCCATTTAAAAATTGTTAAAAAGACATGTCTTATCAAGGGTCAAGTCATAAGATAAAAAGTACACGTATAATAACAATGATTTTGATTTAATAAGCATACTATTCCCTTTTTGTCAACTTAATTTCGTAAATAATTGTGTCAGTAGTGATGAGGGCCGGGTAACCATTGGGAAGATAAATATAAATTGGGTATTTGCCCAATGGTCATTTAAATACCCAAAAGGAGGGTATTTATAGTTTTTGAGTTTTATACAACATTTTTTGATGTTTTGACGATGTGTTGGGCAAACAAGGACTGAAATACAGTTATTTGATGCCTTAAATTGAAATTAGCAACCGTATTTATCCTTTAAAACTAAAGAAAAGTCAAAAGTACGTCCGCGTATTTTTTGGCGTTAACAACATTTTGCACCGCTATTGTCTTTCTTAGTTCTTTCGATGATTTTGATGGTTTTTTCTTTCTCAAACTAAGATAAAATGTTCGAAAAACTCCTTTTCATTGTTTTAATATAACCTGAAATATTGTATAGGGATTGGTAACATTTCGTTAAAGTGTATTGTACATAGCAAAATACAAAACAGATTAAACTAGAACCTTATTAGTTACTGTAGTTGGCTTTTATTTATAATAAAAACTTTAAAATACTTTAACGAAAGCTTCAGTATTATTACTGGAAAATAGCGACAAAGATGTGGAAGGGGGGGGGGGCTTGCTACTTTCGTAGTGAGAATAGGCCTAATAATAATAATTTAAGTACACGTGGTGTATGTCAAAAAATAACAAAATAAATTCAATAAAAAGGAAATGAAGTAGAAAATGTTTTATAATTTTTTTTAAGAGTAGATGACGTTTATGAATCATACTCTAACTAATCAAAATGCATGGCAGGAAGTTTGAATAGTATAATGAAGATGCCCTAACCTAACCTACACCTCAATACCTAGCTTTTTGCCTACACAATCTCACAAAGACCTTTCTTTTACCTTTTTTTTCAATTAAAGAGTTGAAACCAAGTTTAATTTATTTTTACCCAGGTTGTCCCTGCTCAATTAATAATGTCCATGGTCAAATAAGTATATTAAGAGAAATCCACTATGTATGTTCACTCTTAAATCATTTTCACTGATTTTTTTAAATTTTCATTTCATAATATTTTAACCTAAGCGCTAAGTCCCAATTCTAATTTCATTTAACTTTAATGACTTTCTAGTGTTGTAACAACTCTGAAAAATTAGTTTGCGTGCATTTCCCAAGGTTTAACTTACTCCGAGATGGGTTTTTAATTAAAATTCTAAAATACCCGGGTATTTATGAACGTTGGGTATTTACCCGGGTATTTAGCCCGATTCATGAAAACCTGGGTATTTTACATCCCTAATTGTCAGCTATAGAAACTTAATTCCATTCTTAATTGTCAACGTTTGAGTACCCTTTAAGCCAGTGGATCACAGCGTTTTTTTGAGTTACGGCACCCCCTATAAGAGTTGCACCTCCTATCTGAGTTACAGCACCCCCTATCTGAGTTACGCTATAAAACTGTAAGCAAAATTTTAACTTGGTACATAAGTCATTTATTGAGATAAAAATTGATAATTGAAAAAAACATTGGGTGTGCTTAAGACCACACGTTCAAAGTGATAACTTCTATGACCGATTTATATTTTTATCAGTATTAATATTAGAGAAGAATAAAGGTCAACACATTACACAAGCCAATATATTGCCAAAAAATATGATATCATATTTTGAAATTACATAATTATAATATTATAATATAATAATTTTAATATTATAATATAGTAATATCATTATGTAATAATATTACAATTATAATAAGTATGCGAAAAATACTGATCATTATAATGTAAGCAGTATTTATTTAGTGAGTAATGATTTTGAGTGAAGTAGGTATTAGTGTACCGCACTCTACATAGAATTCTAAGAATAATTCAATATGTAAGGGATAATTATTACAATAATTATTTTTATAATAACGTATAATATATTATGTATCGTCTATTCCCTCTCCACGCGCTTACTTGTCTATATATACTATTAGCTGACAGGACAATGTTCGCTATTGCAATAATATGGTTACCTACAGCAAATGTTACATCTTAAAAGTATTTTAGCTGATTCTGTGTGTATTTTGAGACAGTGTTTTCTTTTTACCGCTTGCCTATGTACGTTTACGCGATTTGTATTAGAAAAACGCTTTCGTCTTTTTTCCCCTCATTTTTGGTATTTGTTCTGGATGCTACCGAACTGCATCAGATGATGATGTACGCTGTTCCGATAGGGTTGGAAGTTGAGAAATTTGGAGACCATCGTCTGAAACCTGGGTTTGGGAAGCCGACTGTATTTCCTCCACAATAATATCCATCGAGTAGTCGGGCAAAGAAGGTGTGAGAGGAATGAGAACATCAAAGTGGCCTCTCGTCAGTTCCCCAGTAAACCTTAGCCTCCCTACGCCCTCAATCGGTTCGCCAAAACTCTCCCACAACAAATAACCATCTCTGTACACATGAGGTTCCAAAAGTTACCGGTTTGTTCATATTCTTTTTTTGTTTAATAAATATCTCCTGTTACTTTTAAAGTATACGGTTTGAACCTGCGCCAATTGTTTGAAACATGACTAACAACTCTGGTCCTCACCTCGAACGCCAGTGAATCGTGTCATGTACAATTAAAGCCAAAGAGTAGAATAAGCATTGGCCATCTGGCCTAGAAGATACTCTGTGAGGAATAGATACTCCATTAACGTGTATGACCTCCGTTGTTGTAATACGAAGCTAAATTTTATATTTAAGTGAGTAATAATAAGTTACAGTAAAATAAAACAATAAAAATATTACTTTGTCAAAATGTACAAAATGTAAAATGTTGTCTAGACTTACTTCAGCTAGACAAAAATCAATCTTCTTTACAAAACTTAAAACGCACAAATATAATAATTATTATTATAATTATCCTTTACATACCTACTGAATTGTTCTTAGACTTCTATGTAGAGTGCATACACTAACACCTGACTCAAAATCATTAGTCACTAAATAAATAATGCTTACATTATAATGGTCACTATTTTTCGCATACTTATTATTATAATATAATATTATTATAATATATTAATATTATAATAACGTATTATTATATACTCTATATAGTCTATTCCCTCTCCACGCGCTTACTTGTCTATATATACTATGTATCGCATATTTACTCTGACTTGTGTCTACGCAAAAAGTTCGTGTGACGCGAGATTTCAGAAACACAGTCTAGTGAAAGCGCCCAACGGGCCAATAGAAGTTATCGCTTCGAAAAAATACGGAAAACTATGTACTCTAAGGAACAGTTTAGTGATGAAATTTTGAATCGCTTTTGGCCGAGAACCGATACCTAAAATCATCGGTAGAGAGCTCCGGAACACCCTGTACACACTCCATGAAAGTTTAAAACGCCGAGTCGTTATGACGACCGATACAGAGTTCCCCACCCCGTGCGAAGTTGACCCAAATCTATTCATCGAACACTTGAACGGTGTTTGTCACGCCATGGCACTCGGAGTGACAAGGAACTAACCATCGCTCACTCGCCGGTCACCGGTACGGAATGCGCGGTAATTAGGAACAGATGTGCGAAGGCTGGATTCCATTCGGCGTATTTAAATACGGGTACACGGGTTTAAGCTAAATCTGGGAACGGGAATCCGGTCGACATGGGGTTTTACGTTTTCTGATTTAAAAATAGACGTTCGGAAAGTTCCCGATTAATTACGTTAAAACATAGGATCGACGGTTTACGTTCCATTCAAAACAAATTGTACAAGTTGCTATAAAAATTATGCAGGCTCTGCATCAAGGTCGTGTATCATCTATCCACCTATATAGGAGAGTCGGTAAGGGTAATTTTAGACCTAAAGTTCCATTAATTTACAATACGGCTGATTTTTTTTATAAGTACATTAAAGTATGTAGATTACCATTAAAAAAATTTTACCAGTCCATCGATTTCCCTTTATTTTTTTCCATTTTTCTTCATATTTCGAGCTGGAATGAAGATAAATAAAAATAAAATATACCACCGTGTAGAGGAAGCATTTTTCAATAAAAAAGGTCATATGTATTTCTTTCCTCCGAGCAATGGTTTGTCTGGAAAAATTCGATAGCGCAGGTATGTATTTTGCAGCAGGGTAAATCACTAAAAGTTGAAATCTCATTCATACATGAAGCGTTGGCTCATTCTAAATTGGCAGAATTTTAATATATCGAATTGAATCTTGACGTAGGAGTTCAAATGTATATTTAAAACATTTATGCTGAGTTTCAGCTTGTTATCTTGAAAATGACCCGATCTAGAGCCACTTGACTTATCAATGGGTTTCTCGATTTCAGGAGTACCGGACCCACGAACTAATTTTAATCGGCTCCAGTTTAGAAAATTTTCAAAATATCAACCTAAAAGTTTTTTTACAAGTTAAACATGTGGATTCAAGGAGTATAAACCTTTTTTTATTATTTACTTTTAAAAGCACAAGTAACTTAAAAAAGTATAATTTTAGACATTTTTAGATTTTCATCAAAACGCTCGAGTTGATCAGCCGCAGATCACTCAATTTTTTAAATATAGTTTTTAAAATAAGTGGAGCAAAAAACAATTATTTTTGTAACTTCTGCACAAATTTTTCAATCGATATGTTCAAAAATGTCGAAAATGGAGTAGTTGAATCCAAAATTGTTATAGTTAAAACGAGATAAGTGTAACAGAAGACTATTTTCAAGCGACTCGTTTTTAAAAATAACACGAAAAAAATCGTAAATAATATTAATGTTCCCGTAAAATTTCGAAAGGCGATTCCATTCCGTCGCATAGTGTAACTTACCTTAGGAACATACGTATCCCGAGCCGTATCGGTTATAACTGAATATTAACTTATTTAACCCGTCACATGACTTCTTCTCGAATTATAAGATATGTTTCGCAGCTGTAACTCCATCATCAGGGAGGGCGCAACATAAACATAGACTTGAACGCGGACGAACTATGTCGAACATTCGTGTTCCTGGGAATATCGAGTGATATTTTGAAGATTCGATGATGGAATAACATCTCTCTAGCATGTCATTTTAAAGAATTCAACAAGTCGCGCGATGAAACGTAAAACAAAATGTCGAATTAATTAATTAAAGCTATACGGCCATTCGTTCGAGCTAAGGTTAAATCAAGAACCGATGGGTTTATTTTGATAAAACTTGCTACATATTCCATTCAATACTCTGGACACCTAGAGTATCATACGTTACTAGCTGACCCGTACGGCGTTGCCCGTGTTGGTTGGTATTTTCAGTATTTTTAACGTAATTGTATTCTTTTTATGTGTTCAGTCAGTGAGAGGTATTTGGCTTTTATATATATATAGATCTTAAATAATAAAAGCACTATTGACATAATAATAAAAGATCTGAAATTATGATTTTAGTAACTTTGATCCCCCCAAAAACCTCCTAAAATTTCGAAATTTTTCATAACCTGTCTTACCTATGGTCCATCACCTATGGCCCTAGAGGAAGCTACATACCAAATTTCATTCCAATCCGTTTGGTAGTTTTGAAGAAATCGTGATTTAATAACTTTGATCCCCCCAAACACCCCCCCTAAAATTTCGAATTTTTTGAAACCCTTTCTTAGCGTGCGCCTATGGCCCTAGAGGAAGCTACATACCAAATTTCTTTTTAACCTGTTCGGTAATTTTGGAGAAATCGTGATTTAGTCATTTTTACCCCCTAAACCCCCCTAAAATTTCCATTTTTTTAAAACCCTTTTTTAATGAACACTTACGGCTCTAGAGGATGCTACATACCAAATTTCATTCCAATCCGTTCGGTAGTTTTGAAGAAATCGTGATTTAACAACTTTGAACCCACCAAACCCCCCTAAAATTTCGATTTTTTTTTTTCTAACCCTTTCTTAGTATGCACCTATGGCCCTAGAGGAAGCTACATACCAAATTTCATTTCAATCCGTTCGGTAGTTTTTGAGAAATCGTGATGAGTGAGTGAGTGGTATTTCGCTTATATATATATATATATATAGATAACGTTATTTGGTGTTTTATACAACGCACTAATTCTTCTTAAAAACACACTACGCCTGATTCGATTTTCTCAGGAAAAGACGAAGGTGAAGGTATCACAATTAAATTCGGAATAGATAAAGCGTACTAATCCGCGTGTATTAAAAAAATCAGAAATCAAAAATGTTTTACGACGCGAAAGTGGTGCGTAATATTATTTGAAAGTTTGTTTATAATATACCAAAAATATACCGTCTAGAATTTAGTAATAGTTTTCAAAATTTTCCCGAAAACGTTACCGACCCGCCTCTACTTCTGAAAGTTTTCACCCAACACTTTGAAAAATCCGTGGAGTAGAAGTGCCTAAACGGAACCCTTACAACACTAGTTCGTCCGTCACGGTCGATTTTCAAATGTTTTCACGATTTTTACAGTCTTACGATCATCGCAATTATACTTGACATAGTTATTACAAAGCGTATTTAAAACTACACTTTTAACATATCAAATCGGTAATCGTGGCGTGTGGTCGAAGCCTTTGCGATCGTCGAGTTTACAAGGTTTAATTTCAAGACGGTTTTGTGCGGAAAATATTACCCGCACACTTATTTTGTTGTACATCGATGTTCCCCTTATAAGGTCTTAAGGTAGGATGTAAAAAAGTTGTAAATTACCAGTAAAATGGCAATTTATTGAAGTACTATCGGGTAAATATTGTGCCTTACTATTAAACGTGATTAATAAAAAAAACTATTTTAAATCCTAGTTCCATGGCCCAAAAAGCACCCAATCTCGCCCAAATCAATCTATGTATCGCTTTTAGGCCTACGTAAATTATTATGCACCAAAAAACGCTAAGAAGCCCTACGCTGTAACACAAGTGAGTATCATATTGGTACTCATGGCCCTACACCGTAACACAAGTGAGTATCATATTGGTACTCGTGGCC
>JAGFPH010001110.1:188774-206829 GCA_018207615.1 Philaenus spumarius | reverse complement strand
AAAACTAGAGTAGATGAGCGATTTCTAACGTTACCATTCAGGTTAGTACAATCGTGGCCGAGGGCAAGGTTAAAAAAATCGTACTGTACATCCTTGTTTAAAAAATTTAGTTTTTTTAACTCTCCCCAGCTTCATTATATTTTTATGTCCTTTTATAAAAGAGGGGTGTCCAGAAAATAAGAAATTTTATTATATACATTTGAAAGGGACAATCAAACTATTTTTCTACATAGTCACCATTCAAATTGAGGCATTTATAACGATGCACAAGTGTTTCAATTCTGTCTCTTTAGAAATCTGCCATCTTAGATTTCAACCACTGGTTTACGTCATGCAGTTTTGCGAGCCAGATCTTTATTGTTGGAAAGAGGTAATCGCTCGGCACCAGATCCGGATAGTACGGTGGGTGATCAAACACCTCCCTGCTACGATTAGCCGTGGGTGGACCTGCGTTATCAACACTTTTGACCTGTTTTCTTATGTTTCTGTTTCTTTGAGCTTGTTTTGCATCACTCGTCTTAGTTTTACAATATCTTTCAGAGTTAATTGTTGCGCCACGTTCAACTCCCAAAATCTTTCTGGCTAACGTTTGCAAACATTTTACTGGTTTTCTGGAAATAATTGTGATCCCCTCCCTTCCATGGACTATCTTTTTGTCCCACAATTGGCATTATTTACCCGTCTCATCTCCTGTTATGTCACCGAGAAATGGGTTACCATCTTTGTAGTAGGATTTGAGGAAATGCAGCAAGACGCTGTTTTTTTGCGGTCTTCCGACAAGATTTTTAGCACCCATCTTGCATAAAACTTGTACACTGGTGCGGCCATTTTTTAACTGAATGCACCACCGTCTCACTCCACCTTCAATCATTATACTCCGTCTCCGCAATTTCACAAAGTTGCCGAAGGATATCAATGGTTTGAGGTTTTTGCCAGTAAGAACCTAATCACTGAACGTACACAACTCGCAGGATTTTGTATTGAAGCGCACATTTTAATAATTCACAACGAGTGAAGTGGAAAAATCACAGTCAACACGCTATAACAGCTTCATGCGTACTGACTGCAGAAACCTGTTGATGCCGGCTCTATCCCAACCCACCGCCCCGCTGGGCACAAACATTAATAAACCGGTGGTTGAAATCCAAGGCGACAGAATCTACAGAGATGGAATTGAAAAGCTTGGGAATCGTTATGACGACTATGTACAAAAATAGTTTAAGATCATCCCTTTCAAATGAGTATAAAAAAATTCCTTTTTATTATTTCATTGGTTTTTAATTTCAAGACCTAAAGTTATTTTCTGGACAGCCCTCATATTCCAAAACAAATTATGGGGGAGGGGTTAAACATCAGCAAAATTATAGTTGTGGACAGTGTAACTCTGAACCAGGATCGCTTCACTAGACGCTAGCCTTTTCCTGGTTCAGAGTTACACTGTATACAACTACAGAAATATGTTTAAGAGTGGTTACTGACAACAGGTTGTTTGAAGGAAATTAAGTTGCATTGTGCAATTTAAAAGTCTCGTTACCTGTGCCAGCGAGCATTTAACTCAAAGAAAAGAGTACTTGGAAGAGTATAAAGTTTTATATTAAACACTTATTTTTTGTAATTTGCTCTTAACTGTATTTTTTCTACTTTGTAATTTACCTTTCGTATTGATTTTATAATAATTTTGGCATCTCTAATGTATACGGCAGCCTTGCTGCATTTCATGTATGCCAAATAAAATATAAGACTCACGATGTTAACTGTGATTAGGGACTTTTAATGAACAAGAGTTTGTTGGTAAAAGAGAAAGATGAATTTGATTTCAATTGTAAAAACTGTTTTACAAATGATTGGTTTTGGGTATAACAGTTTTTTGAAGGATAACTTGCCTTACATTTCTCAGCAAGTAATTTTAGTATATGAAGTTATATAATAAAGTACAATACCTTTTATTTTTCCGTCAGTGACCTATTTTTTTTTAATGTTCTTTTGACGCGTTTCGAGACGTCTATCCCATCTTCAGAAAAGCCCTCTATATATAGAGGTTGTCAAAACGTTAATAAAACACAACACATTTAAAAAACACAGCATGTTGATGCGCATCTTATGACAACCGGACATTGACTGCACGCTATCAGTTCATGCTCCAATCTACAATTACTTGCCGTGGGCTTTCTGAATTCTAATCGCTGTGTCATATAGGGTGTTCGAATCGAAATGTAGCTGGTCGTTTAATAATCGGTGTTCATTATTCTTTGAAAGCCTTGTAAATTTCAAACTCTTCCACGGTGTTCATAAATTTGTTGATGTTCATATAAAAATGAATTCATTATATAAAGTTAGTTTAGTATTAACTTTATCATCCAAATTTATATTAAGCTACAACAATAAACCAGTTTTTACAAAAAATAAATTGCTCCATATTTCTTCCCAAAATAAAAACTTAGCTGTAGACAATTACAAGCACTTTTTATGTTTTTGGAAACTGTTTGCTTTAATGAATTCATTTTTTTAGCATCCATTATACATAATAAAGTAAAATACCTTTTATTTTCCGTCAGTGAACCTCTTTTTGTAAAACTTGTATAAAGCTTTTGACGCGTTTCGAGATATTTATCTCATCTTCAGAAAATCCCTCATGTGCCTGGTCTTCAAAACGTTTTGGCGACCTCCATACATAGAGGGATTTTCTGAAGATGAGATGAAAAACAAGTTTTACAAAAGAGGTTCACTGACAGAAAATAAAGAGTATTGTACTTTATTATATATTTGCTTTACATTTAAGCGCAAAAGCGTGTTCATCTTTATGTTGAGTTTTTTTACAAGTGAATGGTACGCTTGGCTGTGTGTACAAAGATTTAAGGGTAATAAAATAATTTTTCTCTACCAGAGGTTTTAACTGTATGGATACCTGTTGCTAGTATTCAGGATCGACCTCATACGACTGAAGAATTTATGCCATCGTTTAAATAGGAAGTAAAACAAGTGAGAAAAAAGGTGTGCGTTAAGAAGGGACGATCAAAATTATTTTTCCATTATTTTGGAAATACATAACAGATTACCAAATAGATTATCTGACCATTAATCTTACTGTGTGTACTATACAGCAGGGGTCTCCAATCTTTTTTACTCAAGGGCCACATTGTAAATTTTTGGAGGCAAGGCGGGCCAACAATCCAACATTATTTCAGTTTAGACAGTCTGTCTAGACGTCTAGCTATGTATTTATGTCATAAACTTCTGTTAACGGCAATCGCCCCTTTACAATCAAGTTACATGTGATAATATATCAATAAATTCTAATATAAAATTAGGTAAACTTGTAAAATTTAGAATAGTTCAGAAAACTGAATTAAAATAATTATTCTTTGCCGCAAATCAAATTTGTTCTGTAAAATTAGGCCTAATGAAAATGCAGGATGATACAAAACCAAATCATTGCAATGTACGGTAATACAAATTTATTTTATGTTTTAATGAGGATGAGAAAAACTTGACAATAAATGAGAATACAAGTCTGAAGCTTAAAAAGAACAATAATTGTTGTTCAGCGAGAAGATTGCATTTGTTTGCCACTTAAAATTTCAGTCAATTTACTGTCAAACTTTGTAGTTTCAAGCATTAGGATTGATTTTAAATGTTCATCTGATAAAGAAGATTTAAGATTCAAGTATTTAGATTTCACAAACTTCATTTTTTAAAAAGTTTGCTCACACTTGTATGTGGATCCAAAAAGATTAAACATAGCTCGAGCATGATTTTTGATGTGCTTAAAGTCTTTTTCTGTAGTAGTTAACGGTAAAATTGCTTAAAAGGAAATATATTATCAAATACATTTTTTTTTCTTCAGTTTGTAAGCTTTTTGCGGGCCGGGTAAAATTTGTTCGCGGGCTGGATTTGGCCCGCGGGCCGTAGGTTGGAGTCCCCTGCTATACAGTATACAATCATGCTCACTGCTATCAGTAAAACAGCTGCAAACCTAGGCTGGATCAAATACCAAGGTCATTATTTCGAAGATTCACTGTACACCTGAAGATTCCTTTTAAAAATTTGTACACCAGAGGAAAAGTCAAGGACATACAGGTATCCCTAAAAATCTTAGCGGGCTATACAGGATCGTATTTTACACATTGAAATAAATAAAAAATGCTCAATAAAACTTTTTTGAATTCGGCTTAGTTTAGTTGCAATCCGCCATTTTGTTTTTTGTACAAAATAATTCGTATCTAGAGAACGGTTTAACTGATTGAGTTCAAACTTGGCCTGAAGTTTAACCTAACAATGATATACCTCAAGAAAAATAATCGTTTAAATCCAATCATTCGTTTCAAAATGGCGGCCGTTTGAATATTTCAAACCTAAATTACTCAAAAACCGTACATTCTAACAAAAAAAGTCAAGACTCCTTTTTTGTAGCCCTTTTGATTCCCTATCGGATGGTGTGACTGCCGAAACAATCGGATGAAGGATAATAGATAAGTTAAAGATAATGACAGCAAATGTACATACAATATTGCAGTATTTACTTTGTTGGTATAGGATGCCGAGTTGAACAAACCAATTATTACACAAAACTCAGCTATTATCCTTCATCCGATCATTTTGGCATAAGAACAGACATGACAAACTATAACGGTTTCATCTATTGTGCAGGGTCTTCCGAACTGCAGATCTTTAAATACAAATGTTTCTATTTGGAAATAGTACCAATTGCTGGATTTAAACCTTTGATGGCATGAAACGTAGCCTATTGAAAAGGGTAAAAAAAATGTTCCTAACATTAAATTTTCAGTGTTCATACTGACAAATTATTTTAATATTTGAAACAGCAACAAAATAAAAATAATTAACTTTTCACATTGGTTTACTTACAAAAAAATTATTCAAATAATTTAATTACAATTTGAGATTATTTGCTCCAAAATAAAATGTACAAAGTGAACAAATAATCAACGGAAACAACAGAATAATACAATAAACACAGTTTATTATACTTTAAAATGAAGAAGTTTTATAAATGACCATAGAATTTTTAGAGAAATTTTTATATGATAAAATGAACAATATTATACATGTGTATTGTAAAGATATACAAACAAATCAAACTCCACATATGGTGACAAATATTGTATTAAACATGAATGCACACATCATAGAAGGTAGAAGAAACAAGTACAATTTCAGTTAACACAACCCTCTTCAAATGTGACATTTTAACATAAATTAAGTCCATATTTTTAAATAACTGTTACAAAACAGTGATTTTTATGCAATTAATTGTAATTGAGTTCATCAACTAATTCTTTAAAGTTGAATGCACAAGTGGCTGAAAAGAAACTACTATACCTTATTATTATTTATTTTAATATGTGAATTCTGTTTGTGGCAATCTCTTAAAGAAGATTTACTAATAATCTAGCTTCATAAATAACTCTTTCGGCTGATATTTTATTTTTTCTGTGACATATTTCTTGGTCTTACAGACGTCAAAAATTAGGTATCACATGCTTTCAGTTGCCATTTTTTAGCAACACCGCGATTAAAAAAAAAAACCTTAACCTTCTATAGGTTGCTCATCTCACTTTAAGAGATTACAGCAAACTGAATTAAAATCGAAATACAAAAAAAAAGTTTATTTTCAGCCAACATGTATGTTAATAAAAACAAGGTTTATGAAAATTATCTTTATATGCTCACAAAATTAACCCTTTGCAAGCCACCGACGTCTATTTGACTGGCCAAATGGATGAAAATATCTAGTGAGCGGACAACGACCATCGATGCGAAAATCTAATTTTATATTTTTTGAAAGAATATACTTTTTTTAGTCCCAACAGTGTTTTTCTTGAAACCGTTATAAACACGGTCCTTCGAGACAATGCTGATACGCATTTCAAGAATATAACATTCGGCCGGCTGTGGTATTTTAATATTTGAAACAATAAAATCAAAATATTTAACTTTTCACATTGGTTCGGATGAAAAATTATTCAAATAATGTAACCTGTGATTATTTGCTTCAAAATAAAATGTACAAAATGAAACAAATAATCAGCGGACACAACAGAATAACGCGATGAACGGCATTTATTATACTTTGAACGCACAAGTGTAATGCCTAGCTCAACAAACCCCACAAATGTGACATTTTTAAATAATTTAAGTCTATATTTTTAAAATAATTTAAATATCAGTACAGGTGGCTGAAAAGAAACTACACATTTTTTGTTTTTAATATTTAAATTCTGTTTGGGGCAATCTCTTTGAGTGAGGGGAGGCAACGTAAAAACAAACTAAACTTTCTAAACATGTTTTTACACACAGCAGCTATACTACTGCGTAGAAAAGAAACATTGGAATATTTGGTAAGGGCATGATATTAGCGTACAAGGAAATGTAGGCCGACTGTAACTAATAGTCTTTGTTCATAAAAAAAAAATAATTTTTGGCTTTAATTTTATTTCGGGTTGTTGGAATTTAATTTTTTACTTTTCATTTTCCAGTAACCCCATGATTTAAGCCACCGATGCCTATTGGCCTCATAGATGGAAATATCTAGTGAGCCATGGATGCGTAAATCAAATTCTATATTTTTTTAGGAACCAATATCGAGTTGAACACACGTCTTCGAGACAATGCCGATACTTATTTCAGGAAAATAAACTTTCCGCCTGCTATTGTTCACCTCTGATAAATCCAAGGATGTCTTATTGAGCCACATGTTCAGTCGTACTACAATCTGCCAGTGGCTTCTTCTGTTTATTATTTTACTATTATAGTAGTAGAATTTAATTATTTAGAATACGTTTACGTAGTATTATATTGAAGATACTTTGGGCTATTTTATGTCATAATGGCAAAACCAGATTCTGTACATTTGATACTTTTGTTATGGGCCTTATATGGCTAGTAGTGTCCTATGTTATTTATTTATAGCATCTACATAATTTAAACTTTTTAACATTCAGCATATACAAATTTACAGGATAAAAAATAAATTGCGTCAGTCGATAGGACTGGTTATAACAAGTTCGCTTGGTTTCTATCTTTACTCTGTCCAGGGAGATTCTGCAGTGAAATTGGGAAGTGGGACTTTACTCCAGCCAATAGGCGCCACCTGACTTGCGGTCCGACCACCCCGATTCACGTGGAGTCAGGAGATACGGTAGCTCGGTTGTGTCGCGCTGACATTTAGAGTATTTATATAGTTGGTCGTATTTTATACTTGTTGAGGTTGTTTTGAAGCTATTGACTTTTCTGTATGTCAAAAAAGTCAAGAAATATTTATATTTAAGGGTGTTTGGTAAAAAAATTTTTTTTATTTTTTACACAATTGGTTTTGTAAACATCCTCAAAGAGAACACGGGCACTCGAGTGAATTAGCCTTTTGGCTGCCTCACAAAGACTGTAGACGGAGAGTTATTGCAGACGCTTCCTGGACAGAGTATTATCAGTACTAGCGAGGGGTTTAGAATTAAAAATAAAGGAAATGTACATAATGCTACCATATTGCCTATCAGGCCCCTTTTCCTCCCCCTGTTATACCCCGTACAACAAGAAACACAACATAATAAACTAAGAAAGACCGACCACTATTTTTGAGTCGTTTGCAAAAATACTTATTTTTTTTAATGGAAACATGACTTGGTTTGATTTTCGTAACAAAAAACTTCAGTGCAAAAGTGAACCGAGTCCAGTATTTTGCCCTAAACGACCTGGGGCCTAAATATATTCAAGTTTCAACGAATTTACTAGCGCAGTATTTAACCCTTAACGGCTAGCGCCTTCATACGCAAATACACGATTAGATGATTCCGTATAGTTCACGAAGCTTCCAATAGAGTGCAGAGTGAAGTTCTTTGAGTTACAATTTTTGTGACAATCTATTAATCCGATGGCGTAAGAACAATTTTGAAGCGGAAATTTGAGTTGAATGCGAAAAATCGTCCCCAGGCTGATATAAACCTGTGTCGAGTTGGAAACAATATGGCGGCCAGTGCTCCTTGGCCACACTGTCTCTATCGAGTCACTGTACTTTGAGTATGTTTAGACCGAATCAAAAATATAAGGAATGTCTGTTACGCCTTATTGGTCTGTGTTCTGTAGCCAGAGCAAATGAGTCTACTATCGCAAGTGTTCTCAGCTCGGCTTACGCCTATAGACGCATCTGTTTCACTCAGCTGTTACTTGTTTATTTGTTTTTTCTTAGTTTAGTACGTAATTATTTTATTTTTTACTCAAGAAGTATCGCTTTTATGCATTTAGTTTTTTGAATAATTGTTAAACCAAGTTTTAAATTAGTCCAGTATTTTTCGTGTGTACTTCTTAACAATAGGAATCAAAATTTAAAAAGAACATTAAGAAAATAAATATGTATTTTGTTAACTCTAAATGATTGGTAGCCTATATTTTAGCTTAACGCTTTAAGGGTTAAGTTACACGAAATGTGGTGTTCGTTAATTTAATTATAACACTTAAATTTGGTGGCTTATATCTCAGAAGTATGTTCAGTGGACTTGGTTCACTATTACACTGAACCCATATAATACAAACAATAAATACGAAAAATATTCTGATAAGTTTTCAAGTACTTATACCGTCTGTGACTTCTAATTTTCTTTTCATTAAGCGCTTCGAGGCTTAAGACCTATCATCACATTACTCTTGCGAGATCGTCAAGCATTAAAACAGACGGTGTGAGTAGCCTACTATCATGCTTATTAATCATATACTTATACTCAAAAATGAGTTTTAAATTTTCTCTTCTAGTTTCGTGTTAACTTATTTTCAAAACTTTAAAAGTTGAGCTTTTACTTTTATCCGATCGCTACAAACTAGTAATTAAAACTAATATAGGCAGGTGAAGTTCAAATCACAAATTCTTGAAACTTTTCCAAGTGCGAGTGCAAGATTTGTACGGTGATATTTCTGTGACTTTAAAAGATATTTGCGTAGCGAATGAAATGACCGTGTCACAAAATATAATTGCGATTTTAATAAATACGCTTTAAAGCGCACCTTTTTCAAGATATACAAAAGCACTGCGGTAATACAGTAGCTTCTAATTTAGATCTTCTGGCAGTGCTGTTCGATCGAACAAAATAAATTATTTTTATAAACTAGAATAATTAGGTTAAATCAGCCTCTAAGATTACAATATTATTAACTAATTGTAAACTATATAAAAATGTTATTCAACTACAATTATTAATATATCACCTTTACAGCACTATATAAATTATTGCATGGCTTTAAAAGTATTAGAAGTTTATTACTTTTCATCACGTAATAAGCCCTGGTAACAATTTGAATTTAAGCCGGTGAATTGTGATAACAGGGTCATTCATTAGTCTCCATACGTAAAAAAGTGCGCTTAAAAGAGGGAGCATTCACCGGATCGTCTAGACGTGCTCCTGGCACTTATTGCCAAGTGGCGAAAGGAAAATATGAGGGAACTATATACGCAAATAGGAGCAAACAGCTTTGTACGGAGACTTACGAATCAATCTATACACACATTAAATAATATATTATACATACACGAGTGCTTTTAAACAGTAAGTAGAGTTATTCGGAAAACATAAAATGTACATTTTTAAACTCAAGCACACTTTTTAGGTACATCGATACAATGCATTTTTTGTTTAAAGATAAAATGAAGTTTACAGAAGTTCATGCCCGACACATCTACAGTCCAGAAAGTTGGTAATACAATTTTGACCTAACAACAATATTTATCTCAATTCAACATGATAAAATATACTTGAACAACAAACTAAATTATCTTCTGTCAACAGCCTTTTTATCGCAGTTTTACTGCTCTGGTATTAATAATTTACACGATAGGACAGAAAGATAAATAAAAACAACTCTTCTTGCTAAAACACAACTGCCTTCTGTACAGTAACAAATAAAAACGCATCTTCTCGTGTCATAAAGTTCCTATAACCTCAAATTACCCGGATTCAAATAAAGACTATGATACAGGTCGAAAACGTAAATTTTTTAAATCGCCGAATTGTAAATCCTTTTCTTCGTGTAATGTTTTCTATTCCAAAAGTAATTTTAAGAATCATAGATGACATCATCGAGAACGTATAATAAAACTTTGATGAGGACACTGTTTTCATCCGTTCCTAACCACTCTTGAAAAGAAGAATTGCCACTTGTCCTAAGTAGAAGTAGATGAAATGCCTTGTTTCGTGCGTTACGTAGCTTCCGAAGTTTCGCCCTACGATACAATGCCATGTCGGGTTGTATTTCTTGTCAAACTCTTTTTTTATGTAGGCTGCGATATCCTAAAAAACAAAATACACGTTTAAAAGTAGCGCAACATAATAGCTGAGATGTAATAACAATCATTTCTAAGTTTCCAAATATCGAAAAAAATCATGTAGGTGTACACTACTTAATAAAAGAATTCTGTCACCCTAATTATTTTATAATGAAGACTAGCCTGATCATATTTTGTGCATATAAATATTGGATAGGCAAATAGAAAAATACATAAGGTTATATTGCAAGTTAAAGATTTGTCAGTGTATGAACATGTCTCAGTGTATAATACAGTAAAATAACAGCGACGAATACCTATTTATTACCTGTACCTTTTCTATGTTATATTTATCCAGGGCTTGGGTTGCACAGTCGACAGCATCCTGCTGCATCTCCTCTGACATGTCAGCATTTTTGATTACAGCTTTCCGTTCAGACATATTGTGTGTGTTTCTAAAACAGACACACAGAAATAAATTTCACTTCTTAATATTTTTGGATTTTACCTATAGGCCTAGTGACAACTTTCAACATTCCAGATATACAGTTAACCATAGTCAAATACAGTACGACCTGTCACATCCGGACCCTCCCATAACAAGACGCATCTCCAAACAAATTTTCGTATTTTGGTTGTGTGGCGGATGGGGTGGAAAAGTGAAAGTTGCAGCAAGAATAATGTTTGCGCGCCGAGCCTAGTATTTTCTTAGCGGGCTGTGACCTTGAAACGTTATCTCTAGTTAGTTTTATAGAGCATAAGATGAAACGAGTGAAACCGAAGTGATGCTTTTAAGAAGATTGAGGGACATGGCTTCCAAAAAACATGTACAGTGTGAAGCAGCCAAAAATAAAAATAAAACTTTTTCAAAAACTGATACAGCCATTAGCGTTCTTGTACGGTACTGTAAGTAAATCTTAATTTATATTTTAATGTGCCGAATTGTAGGCCTACCGGTAATTTTTTTTAAACTAGTGTGTTTATAAGTACAGTACTGTACCTACTTTCTTTAAACATACTTTAGATACTTAATTACTGTACTGTAATAACTAAAATTGTGTTTTTAAGTTTTCTTTTATTATTTACTTTTAATTGCCAATAGTCTACTGTTGTATACAGTACGTCAATTTTTTAGCCTATGTAGTAGTACATTGTAGTACAGTAAATACAAGTCCAAACTGCAAGAAACATCTAAGAATAGTATTAAACTGTAGGCCTGATGGTTTTCATTGTTTTTGGCCCTTTGGCTATTTATAAATGATCGTGCTATATCCGGTTTTTTCCATACCCGGATCGGTCAGTCGCCACATTAGTCCGATTATGACAGGTTGTATTGTACTGTATACTGAAACCTCATTTATCCAAAATTGATGGGACCAGGCCCTTTCCGGATAAACGAAGTTTCGAATTAAGCGACTTTGGCGTGTTTTACCACTATTAGGCCCGCAGTTTTAAGGAAAAATCAAATAATTTGAGGTAGAAAATTACAGAAACAATAAAATTATTTATTCTGTGTTACATTTAAACAACTGAACAACTAAAATTGAGCTTTTATAATAAAATACAGAATTAAAAACATTTTTTTCAAAATTTTGTCCGGATAAACCGAATTTTCGGATAAATGAAGTTTTAGTATATCTAATACACGGAATATCAATTATTATGCATTTATATTAGAAAGATTTTGATTAAATTCCCTACTTTTGAGTTTCGGAGTAAGCATTGAGTTTAATTAGCGTAAAATGTGGGTAGTACACAAAACCAAGATAATTATAGCATGTCCTAGTACATACGATGGCGCTCGATTCCAATTGGGGAAAGTGTATGAGTTGTTAAATATGTTTTTAGCATGAGGAACACTATGGAGTAGGCCTAATTTTAAACCAATGTCTCTGATCATCATACTCTTCTAACAATTAAACCTGCTGAAGAAACAATTACTAATTTTTTTATGTATCTTGAGTTGTGAGCACACATAATTTAAACTAATTTTAAAATGTCATAAAACAATAACAAAATATAAACACTAATATTTCTCACAGTAATAAATAGAATCACATTTAAAAGCTTAATTGTTGCACAAATTAAACTATTTTGTTCTGCCAACATACACATTATTGAAATTTGGGAAGTAGGCTCCATTGAAAAACACGTATCCCACAAATCTGCCTCAAATAATGGCTACATAAATGGAGTGGCTTGTGAGGCTGAGTTAAAGAGAGGTAGCATCTGTTAAACCAATAGGTCTATTTTAAGAGTTCAAAAAGAGAAAAGTATTTGTCTTTAAGGTAAAAATCTATGTGCATATTATAGGCCTAAGGAAGTTAATAATCCACAGATTTAAATACGGCACAAAACCTTATGGTGTCTGTGATTTGAAAATACAACTTAACTATAATTTTTAATAAATAGATTCTTGTTGGACTCATGGGGGCTAAAAGTGGATATATCCCCATAAAATCACAAGATCATTTTCTACAATTACTTACTTGGTTACGAATACACCCTATTGTATTTAGTAATTATAAAGTAAAATTTATATACTAAAAAATCCAAGTTTTTAGAATTAAATCAATAAGCTTGAATGTGTAAAAGAAAATTATGGTTACTTAACTGCAGTGGCTAATTGATATTAAAAAAAAAAACACTGCTAGTGCAAAAACGTTATTTGAATGTAGGCCTAAACTAAATCAAGAATGTAAATGTAGAACAAAATCAAAAAATTTCTTAAATAGCCTGGTCAATTTCATATTTAATAAAATTGCATTTTTCCTTAAACTCAGCTTCAAAATCTTTGAATATATTGTTCTAAAAATTTTTTAAATCAACAAATACTATTAAAAATTTATTTATTGTTTTACCGCTATAACTTTCAAAACATTAAGTTATTTTGGTTAGACATAAATAAATACTTTGAGAACGGTTTAGTTTTTGAAATAGGTACGTGAGAAATGAGTACAGTAAAAGATTTGGGCCAGTTTCTCGTATAGCACTACTTGAACTATTACAACTAGGTTGCCAACCTATGCACACAAAAATGCTCCAATTCCAAAGTACCACAAACCTGCTGCGGGTAGTAATTCATAAGGCTAATAAATATAGCACTCTCAAATTGTTCAAACATTGGTGGAATCCAAAGGTTGATAGCACTACTTACTTTCTTTAAACCTCCAAGTGCCAACGTCGCATATGCGATGTATAAAAGTCGTGTTACGGTGCTAACATCGCATATGCGACGTTTGCGCAACACATTTTGTAAATGTGTACGACGCCGCTATTTTAAATACAACCGGATACTTTTATGTATGTTTGTGTTTGGAAAGAGTCACTTTATTATAATTCAGAGTTTCATAGCGATATCAACTCAAACAAACCTTCGGCAGAATTGTCAAATCAAGTATCTCTACACGGTATATAGTCGTGTAGTAGGCCTACGCGTAGATAGACGCTCGGAACTTGGATTTTGTTTGTGT
Organism: Philaenus spumarius; assembly: GCA_018207615.1. Lineage (NCBI taxonomy): Eukaryota > Metazoa > Arthropoda > Insecta > Hemiptera > Aphrophoridae > Philaenus > Philaenus spumarius. Next base: position 193,089 of record JAGFPH010001110.1, on the reverse strand, counting down.
ATCCACTAGTTGTTATTCATTTTTAGTTTTAGTTTAGATCAATTTATTTTTATTTGTTTTTGTAAATGTTTATTTATTTTTTAAGTAATTATGAGTGAACTTAGCAATTTAAGGGTTATTAGAGGTGCGTTTGAAAATAGTGATTTTTAGAGACTTTGAACTGTAAATATTTTTTTTTTTCTTCTTGTAGTATATAAGGTGTGTGTTATTCCTTTATAACAAATTAAAACCATAAATATTGGGCCTAGACAGTACTTTTATATCTTTAGAAGCAAGTTTTTCTTCTTTGTGAAAAAAAACCATTTTTTTAATAAAAAACGAGGTTTTTTTTATAGACAAAAAGTTTGTTTTTTACAGCAAAGTAGTAGTGTTATATATATTTCTATTCACCATAAAATTGTGCAACTTTTGGCTATATTGAACTTTCTACATTACTTTTTTTTACATATTTTGAGTGAGAGGTTTTAGAACACAAAAAAAATTATTATTTTTTATTTCTACTTTGGTTAACAAAAAAAGTATAAAAATTATAAGGCAAGCCTGTTAAAGCTATTTACTGTAAAGATCATGTAATTGTGATTAAAATGATATATAATAAGTCTTACTTTACTGTCAGTAAGTATTTTATAATGATTTTAGTTAATAAGCATGCACGGAACCAAAAAACCCTTAGCACTAAAGAGCAATATAGTCAGCACTTGGAGGGTTAAAAAATGTTGTTAGCTGATATCATTACAAGTAGTGGTAGTCGAAAAGATCAAAAAGATTTATTTTTATTAAACACTTTTAACCAAATTTCAAAATCATTGCATTCATTTAAAGTAGGTACATTACAAATACTGTGCATTTGAGAGAAAGTTTTCAAACAGCATTATAAAAAATTATTTTAAAAGTATTATTAGTTACTCAAATATATATAAGAAATTATACTTCCCTCGTCACCCTTATCTCTACTAATATTGTTGTTATGGCAAGTCTGTTAAAACTGTTGGACAAAATACCCTAGTGTGTGCAGTATTAGTGACGTCAAAAACAAACCATAAGGGCCAATAACTAGTTGCTGCAATTTGAAAGTTTCCCTTTTCTGTTAATTTTTTATTATTTGTGAATAGCAGTTTTTATTTCAGTTTCTAGAATCAGTGAAATGAGTACGGTACTTGAAATTAGAAGAAAAAGTGTGTTCATAACGCTTAAAGTTAATGATACGAATTTGACTTAACACCCTCACTTTGGGTCCATATGATTATTAAAAGATAGCAAGTGGAATAACATATAGGAAAAGAAGCAATCAATAGTCAGATTCAAAAATACAACGGATCAAACCACACAGTATTGAAATGCAGCACTCCTCTGAATGAACTATATCACCATTTCATAGATGGTTTGACCTATTTTTACGGTTAAAAAATGAAGGATGCGGTGACCAGAGGGTTTTCGAAAAAAATGCCATAGAAATAAAACTCGAAAGTATAGAGGTTAACTTGAGTTATTTTTATACGTTTACCTACACTAAATAAAAGAATCAAATCACTTAACACATACCAAAAAAGATTAACAATAGGTTAACTAATCAAAATGAATTTTAAAAGAAATCATGATAATATTCGTGAAATTATAGGCCTAATATAATTTTGCAAAACGTTTAGTTTTAAAACCATAACAATGAACCATATAAAACAACATTGAATGCTATCAAATAATAGAATTAACCCTAAACCTTGAGTTACGTTGCCAAATGAACATATATGTAATATTAAAAGATTATTAAGGTCAAAGTTAACCGTCTCCCTGGTATTCCGTAGTAACTCGTAGCGATTTATTTTTTCCACTCCCTGGCTTTCCGTACTAATCCGTAGCAGAACTTTAAATGCGTATAACTTCGCCATCTGTTGCAATATTTTAAAACTAACTTCAGAAACGTGTTCAGAGAACATTTTACAGTACAGTTGTATATGATTTTTAATTTCTTCCAGCTGTTAACGGTTTTAGATCTGTATTTATAATCGTCTGTAGCACAACTTTTGTAAAATAAGAGTCACGTAAAACATGGCTAGACTGAATTTAAAATACATGGTTAATTTTTTGATTTATTAAGTGTAGTTTTGTAGTAATTTAACACAAATAAAACAGACAGTTTATGGCCTAACAAATATAAAGCGTCTCCTAACAGTTTTGTAAAAGTTATAACTGTGAGTGAACTTATTATTTAATTTGTTTTTATTTGGACTTCAAAAAAAAAACCAGTGCTGCATTAGGTAAGTAAATTACAAATTTTGTATAGGCTATACCAATATAATATTTAGATATGGTAAAAAATTTCATGTATATTGAATAAGTAGTTAATTAGTTATCGTAGTTTGAATATAAGTGACAATTTGGCCATTTAAGAGGTCTGGTATGATGCACTTGGTGTCAATTATGAATACCAGGGAAAGGGTTGATTTAATTTGATTGATCACGAATAAATAAGCCATGCTCCTGGTGTCATTTTACTAAATTATTTAACTCCAGTAATTTCATACATTTGAATGGAAATCAGTTGACTGCTTTTCATTGTTTTGTATAACAAAAATAGAATGAAGTTCTATCTTATAGTCTCTAGCTCCAGTATGTTTCCAGTAGCCCATGTAAACATATAAGTTTTTAACACTTCTTTGTTTTCTAAAAAAGGTTTTAAATTTCTAAACATATATAAATATTATATAGGTAGCACTTCTTACCTCCATAAATTCTAGTGTCAACAAATCTGGCAACCCTGTTAGCCTATATCGCGACTCACGTAGGCTAATAAAACATGGCTCAAGATTGTCAATGTTATTTTGCTTTGTTATTATATTTTATTTACAATCTTTGGAGTCTTGTGAAGCTTTTTGTGCAAAAAGTTTATTCGTTTATTATTAAGTAAAGTTAGTTAAAATATTCATTCAACATTGCCTCAATTTTCACTAGCAAATCTCTACGTGTTGTAACGTTGCGACACGCGTAGGCGGGAAATCCCTTGCTGACTTAACATTTTAAATTAATAAAGTTTTATTGAAATCGTATAAGCTACTTTTGGTTAGTAATTTATGATATTGTATTCATTCTAGACGGTTTATAATTGATTTCCCGCCATCAGTGATGTGTCTAATTTCATTATACACAAAGGAAAAAGTGAAATTTAGTGTAGGCTTAATTCTATTAAAACCTGTGGTTACCGCGTCACCACTAGAACCAAGTTTTTACAAAGCAAAGTAAAATGACACAATTCCGTTATTGGATACTTCGTTATTCCAATGCGTTTACAGGAACAATTTTAGTCACTTTAACAGCCCCGTTACAATGCCTCAATTCTCACTAGCAAACCTCTACGTCTGTTAATGAAGTAAGTGTAGGCAAGATGAAACAAAACACCAACACACTAAATAAATGATAGACTTTAGAAACTATATATTGATAAGCCTACTAATGGAAAATTATCAGTATAATTTCAAGACAAATAATGCCTGATTACATTCCAACTTACGCACTAAAAAATAAACAGGGTGTCTAGCAAATTTCCCATATAAAATTCCCGACTTTTTCCCGACTTTTCCCGAATATTTTGTCGAAACCAAGTTTATATATTCATGGCTTAACAACACTACAAATACGCTCGTTTGGACTACAAGGGCTGGTTCGCACGAGCGACACGCGGCAATTCGGCAGTTGCGTCCAGCGGAAGCATTTAGTTAAATCAGAGTTAGTATGAGATCGGTGCTCACGAGCAACAGCGTCACCGCCGCGTCCACATGAATCGGCGTCTTGTCGGTACATTAAATTAGATAAAGCAGTTCTAACGCGCAGCGAACGACTGTAGCTCCGTTTAGCAATTGCCGAGGGCGGTGATTTGTTCTGTGAAGTCCAAAATTATTGTTTCCCGGTCGGAAGAATACGACGACCAAATAATATTATTAGCGTTAATTTTTAAAAACGCCGGCATTAAAACGCAATGTTATATACAACAGCGTATTTCCGCGAAAAAATCGATGCCCGAAAACCATTTGTGCCAATTTTATCAACTACCATTGTTCAAATACTATTTAAAATACAATGACTAATGTACGCAAAAGAATACGACGCCCGAATATTAATAGCGTTAATTTTATAAAACGCCGGCATTAAAACGCAATGTAATATACAACAGCGTATTTCCGCGAAAAAAATCGATGCCCGAAAACCATTTGTGCCAATTTTATCAACAACCATTGTTCAAATACTATTTAAAATACAATGACTAATGTACGCAAAAGAATACGACCCCCTAATATTATTTGCGTTAATTTTATAAAACACC
>JAGFPH010001110.1:163029-174111 GCA_018207615.1 Philaenus spumarius | reverse complement strand
ATATGACACTTGTGTCATACAAGCTGGCGAACAAAAAACTAGTGTTTCTAACATCAAGCATGCATAGCACTGCATCTGTTCAGGAGACTAGTGCATAGCACTGTCCTTGGTAATATTATCTCTGGCACTGTCAGAACATGAACCAGTGCCGAAAATTAGAAGGTGCCCTTTATGTTTCTTTCTAAACATGATGAACATTGCTTCGATAAGTGCATTTTTGTAATTATTTACGCTCATAATCTTTACAGCCGTGGTCAGAAGCCGGAATCAAGAGTTAACTTCATGTTATCTTTATACAAAGAATTTGCAGAAAATTTCCAACGAAAAAGAATTGAGAAAATGTTAGAATGAAAAGTTCCTTGAGAAAGTGCACCATGAAGCTAATAGGGCAAACCAAAGAAACAACTAACATCAGCGAAGATCAACAGGGGCCTAGAAAGTACTTCAACTTCTGCCATTACTCAAAACGAAGGTTCATGTGGTCACCTCATTAATTTGAAGTGAACATTCAAGAAAAAGTTGTCCTGATAGTGTTTGAAACAATGTGTGTTCTTTTTTATTATATGTTATTTTATATATTATAACAGTTATTAACTGTATATGGTTGTATAACATTATGTATTGCCTTCATTATTTTGAATTAATTTTAGTTTTATATTTAAAAAAATTCTGATTTTTAAAAATGTACCGGTATTCGTTATAATAATAGTAAAAAAAATTTTAACATTATGTACTGAAATTTTTAACATAATTAAAAATAAATTATGTATATACTTTTTTAATACATAAAAAAATACAAATTCGATTCTAAAAAATCTGCAAGAAAGCATAAATAACAAAGTGAGTAAAATTTACTCATATCATATGTAACATTAAGCACCTAAATATTATTGACCGTACCTTATTACACTCGATTACACGTTCACCGTGCAATACAGGTCTTACGGGAGAATAGACGTGCTACTACCATTACAAGGAACATCACGTTTATTGTCATACGGGTTGCGTCAACTGACCGAGCATTGCATGAAGTTGATGGTTTTTAGTTGGTTAGTATAGCTGAGACTGTCTTATGGATGACGATGACATGGCTTATGGGCTTTCTGTACTGCACGGTGAACGTGGAATCCAGTGAATCTGGCAACACTGTACTTATTGTACATCTACATCTGTATCTGTGTCTGTTGTCTGTGATTCTTCCCAAATCAAAATTGAAACATTTCATTTGCATTGGCGTTTGAAATTTGACTGGCAGTCGGTTAACTTGCTGTTTTTTAGACTTATAAATCCCAATTGTTATCAAATAATTGTATGTAAAATGCACATGCATATATCAGCAGAAAAAGTTGATCTGCAAGGTTACAAAGCAATTATTGTAAGTATCTTGTTTATAAGAAACATCACTTAGGCTTGTTTTCCCCTACTTGCAGATTGTGTATTTGTTCTTACAAAATAATTTTGTTTAATCTGTACGGATTGTTCAGCAAAGCCTTTACCAAACCCATGTTACAGCGATAATGACCTGATAACTGATACTCCAGTCAGGTTCCATTCAATATTTCTTCTAATATAGGGGCCTAGCCTAGCCTACTCCTAGGCTAAATTTTTTAATTTGGTTTGACCACAGGCAGGCCTAGCCTACTTAAAAACAACATTCACTAAATATCTGCCAAATTTTATTTTTTGAAGGATTACTCTTTCCTCACCAACTTAACTTTTTAATTGCCTAGATTGACAAACCTAATGCAACAATTTGCAGTAAATACAGTAGCCTATATGCCTCCCAAGAGATATCATATCAGCCGCTACTTTCTTTTTTGAAAGTGTCTAGTCGTTCCATTTTACGCTTAGTGACACTGTTTAGAAGCTGATTGTGGAAAATATGTGCTTCTATAGCAGTTAAATTATAGTACATGCCATGTCGCAGCAGGTATGCCATCCTATGGGAAAATTATTGGTTAAAGTTTACATAACTCCACCTTTACATATTGCAGCAGCATCACCAACATATGCACACGAAAATGCTCTATTACGTAATTTTAATATTCAATTCTATTTCAAAACAGTTTAAATAAATGGAAACAGAAAATAAAACATTTTAAACTTAAAACTCAACTTGTTAATTTATAAGTCAACACTTCAAATAGTTTTTACAAAACTTGTGAAATATTAGGCTTATCTTTTGAATTGCATCGGACTGCACATGCGAACATAAATAAACACGATTACAGTAGAGTCTCGCTTATCCGACATAAACGGGCCGCTGCGACGAACGACTGAACGAAAATGTCGGATAACAGGTAACAGTTAAAAGAAAAACTGAGTAAAAGCAAAAAACGTTATAGCCTACTGTAATTTTGCAAATGACGTACAGTAATTACAATTTTTAATACAAAAATTATCATTTAAACCTTTTAATTCATGTTTCTAATACAGTATATAAACAGAATACATAAATTTAGTTAAGGTCTTAACTAAAATTTTAATAGAAAAACACAACTTACACTAGGCCTACCAGTATTATTTGCATTGATAAAATATTAAAAATACACTGCCTCTACAAAATATGCTATGTAGAGTCCGACGATGGAAAGAATGTTGTATTTTTTTTGTCTGCTTTGTCGCTTGGTATTTGTTTACTTTAACTTGTCAATCAAAACTACTATAAATACACAAACCTGAAATTTTTCCTTAATAAATATAGTATTTGTACACTTCACTGATGCCGGGAAACCAATATTTAACCATCTTCAACACGTACAACATTAAAAACGGCGTAACTTTACTATTCGACTCTAACCTAATATTTTTGCAGACAATGACATTGTTTTACATTCTACTGTTAAATGTTAAATACAGGTAAACATACTGTGACTAAATAGGTTAGGTTAGAACCTTTTAGGTATTTTTTTTAATTATTATTTTTGCATTTCTGTTAGCTCTAGGTTAGCCTAGAGTCGAATAGTAAAGTTGCGCCTTAAAAACTATCAAATCAAAAGTTCGTTATGGAAATTTACATTGTAAAGTGCCGACATGTTTTTCTCACCGTTCTCCCAGCGTTGCCGGATTGTTCTTGTTCTTTTTTGTGTAGAAACTAACAGTTTAAGCAACTCGAGCTAAGTAAACATACTGTGACTAAATAGTATAGGTTAGTACCTTCAGGTTGTTTTTTTATTCTAATTAAGTTATATAATGTAATAATAATGAGAAAATATTATAATCATACTGTTATCGGCAACATACTGTGACTAAATAGTATAGGTTAGTACCTTCATGTTTTTTTTAATTCTAATTGTATAATGTGATAATAATGACGAAATATTATAATCATACTGTTATCGGAAACATACTGTGACTAAATAATATAGGTTCTAACCTTCAGTTTTTTTTTTTAATTCTAATTATATAATGTGAAAATAATGATGAAATATTATAATCATACTGTTATTGGCAACATACTGTGACTAAATGGTATAGGTTAGTACCTTCAGGTTTTTAAACAATTCTAATTATATAATGTGATAATAACGACGAAATATTACAACCGACGCAGATAGTAGCCGTTTTGTTAACTGAAAATGGTTTGGTTTATTCGCAATTCGCAAATTTATGTAGGGAATGGAATAGTAGAATGGGGGGGGTTCATGTGGGAATTTAATATCGTTTCAGTCCGTTATACGCTCGGCTAATTAATTACAGAACCAATGAGATTCTGACCAGCGGTTTCAAATAGAGATTTATTCATACCTTATTCAGTAAAATAACCTATTGTTCTATTTGGCAACGTTGATGAAATTCCATTTTACATATGCAGTTATACTGTAGTTTCTATTTTTCGATGTTATATTGTTTTCGTAATTTACGTTTTGTTGCATTATTTTCAAATTTTCTTGCTTTGTGGATACTTTTGGGGTTAATATAGTTTAGTTTATTTAATTCTTACGTGTTTGGTTTATGTGAAGTGATTTTATTTTGTTATAATTACGTGAAATATTGCGGAAAAGTCGAAACTTAACCTATATATTTTTAACTTTTATTTCTTTCATACCGTAACTCCTACAAATATTATTTCCCGGGAAAATTTTTGTTGTTTTTACAATCAGTTAGGTGTGTTCTTTCATATTATATCAAATTCCCTTAGAAATCAATTGACAAGTTAAAGTAAATTTTTACCTGTCGCTTAAACTATTGGACGCAGTAAAATCAGCGGCAATACCGAATAAACACTTGCGGCTCATTTTATCGTCGATTTTTAATTTTTTTGTCTTTTTCTTTGAAGACAATAATACGATAATTCTTTAAGTTTGTTTTTGTGATTATTTTATAAATAAAGTGACTCTACTCTAATTAATTGTTCCGCTAAATGTATTGGAATAATGGCGTACAGCAGTCATTTTACCGAGTTGTGTAAACATTTTGTTAAATGCTAATTCTTATGTATGTAACATGCCATGAGGTAAGTTTATTTTTAAGATGTTTAGTTTTTTTTACAATTTGTTCTATTTAATTTTGTAGAATTATGTTTACTGTTCATATTGATTTAAGACGTTTTTTAATAGAATTAAACATTAAGATTATGTTGGAGAGTATTTTCTTGGTCATAGGCTGGCTCCTCTGCCGCATATGGCGAGGAGGGGAATTGTAAATTTTACCTAAGTTTTATACGAAGTTTAAATATATTTGTAACAAGTTAGTGTGATGATAAATGATGCTTTTATGTGTCATGGAAGTGAGAGTTTAGGTTAGTTTGGTTTAATGTCCAGCTGAGGAAATTAATTTTATAGGCTATTACTTACTGTCTGAATATATTTTTGACAAATCAGGACAAGTTATTTTAGGATAGGCATTTTGTATTTAAATTTAAACATTTCTGAAATTTGTAGATTTAACGAACAATGTTTATAAATGTATATGTAATAATTTAAAAATAGTAAATAGATTTGGGTATAGTATAGCCCTACATAGCTTTTTCTTTGAACAATCTGTAGCAGAAAATAACTCTTTGTTCAACGTTAATCTTTATCATATTTGTTTTATTAGTAGCCTAAATTTTATTTGATTAAAAGGTATGGTACATAACATTGAAAGTAATAAAAGTTTCCACTCGGATACATAAATTAAAAAGAAAGTATGTTTCACTTCAAAGAATACGTGGTTGATTCATTAGAAATTTGTTTGTCATTAGCATTGAGTGTCACAAGAGGGTTGGTAAGCTAATATAATTTAGTCTCGTAACAAATTTATGATTTACTCTCGTAAAAATAAGTAATGAATGATTTCAGTTACAATTAAAGTTATTTAATTTACTGTTTGATGTAGTGTTTGTTTTTCTGCTTTTAGCCAGCAGTGTCAGCTGGCAATGTAGGGCAGCTTGCTTTGGATTTGCTGATTGCCACGACAGACGCAAGAAAAATCGGTAGCATTTGGCATGAAGGTGTCTTACCCATCGTTGGTGGCGATGCTTTCGATAGTAAATCTATGAGTCTTACTATTTCAACAGAAAGTATGTATCGAGAGGTTTTTCGTAAAGTTTAAGTTTATATTTTACTTTTTTTTTTATAAATGTAATGCCATCGTGTGAATAGCATAGTAATGCAAAAACAATATATTTCTGATGTTTGCAGACGGGTGAAATGTCCGAGTTAAAAAATAAACACAGTTACACAATACAAATAAAAAATACAACATTTTCATCCATAAAGACACATACCAAGTGTCTTAAAGGCCCATCCCCCCCTACTATTTTTTTATTAATGGAATTAGACAGATTATGAAAATAAATTTGTAAAGAATACCATAAAAAAGATAACAAAAACCTGTAATACCTTAGAGAAACTATGAAAAATAAATTTTTTAAGACAAAGCTAAGTGCTTTCAAAAGCATATTATCAGATGTTGAGCCATTCCTGAGAAGGTTCCAGTCAGAAGCCTATGGTCCATATCTCTTTATCTTCTTTATGGTTTTTTTTTCATTCCCATCCTGTCTGGCTGGTTTATTCTCACGTTTGAAAGTTATTGTTAAAGTATATTTTTTATAATTATTTGTTACCATTAAGGTAATTATTCTAATAATTAATCTATTTTATAGTGTCCATATATTATTGAATTAAGTTCTCTAATAACCAATTTCTCTTATATTTTGAAAACTTTTGTAAATGTTATTTTAATTCACACAATAAATATAAGTTAATTTCTAGTCATTAAATGGAACTCCATTGCTAAAAATAAATTCTCATTTTTGTATCTGTTTCATGTCATGCTACTAGTTTTGTGAAAATACTCTCATTTTTGCATTACCGAAGTGTTTCCTGTAGGCAATATGAAAATGTTATCCAATAAATAATTTTAAAAAAAGGAAAGTGGAGAGAGAATTAGGCCAGCTATGGTGAAGGTGGAGGTTGGGATTTCCTTTTTCTTCTTTGTAAAATATGATGCTTAAAACATTAGCATACTGTGCATTTTAGTGAGTCAGGGAAATTTTGGTAAGCAGATCATGGAAAGTCGGGGAAAATTAAAACTAATTTTCTGTGGGCACCCTGTGTACATCATTTTATTCGTTCACTAGCTTAATTCACAGTAAAAAGATTGCACTTGTGTCACTTTAGTCACTTTAGGTGTGACACAAGTGTGTCACTTAGTCTTCTAGGCTGATTTATCATGACACTTCTCAGTTGTTTCTTCTGCTTTTGATCTCAGTTAGATTGGGTTAGCAGGACTACCACTGTATTTGTGCAGTTTACCAAAGATCTGTATAACAGCTCCTACGTTCAATAAACACATGCATTGCTAAACGTTTAATATGAAATCACTATGTCTTAATGCAAAATGTTTAAAGCGATAATTTTAATTGTATTTTTGTTTTAGTCTTTGCATCCGAAAAAAACAAGTTTGTCTTCATCCAAGTACGATCACCTCTCTTGAAGGTAAATTTTAGTTATAAATTGTACTTATTTTTGTCACTTTAAAAAAATACATGTTTTAATTTTAATTAAATTTATTTTTACACGCTTTATATTAGCTTGAACTGTGTGTTTGTGTAACGGAATCTTTCAACATAATTTTCACCAACTTAAATACGACTGATTGACTTGAAAATTTGCACACGTGTCAAGGACCGATGACAATACAATAATTTACATACCCCCCTAAATTTTACATACATCATTTTAAATCTATTGTCACACATACGATGTACAAAAAATAAAGTCTCTTGATTGCAATTACTTTTAATTCCGTTTTGAGACTAAAAAATAAGAAAATAAAGTAGTTTTAAAAAACTCAAAAAACACGCTTTAATAGCAAACCGAACTAAAAAGTAGAAAATAATTTCTAAGTATGAAGAATTTGTTCTACATCGATAGAAAGTCCAGTAATTCATTATAATTTGTAATAAGTTTAAATTAAGAATTTAGTAATTAACAAAATAATTAATTTTATTGTAAAAAAGCGTGGGTTGCGGTTTTACTATATTTTTATAATAACTCTACTTTTATAAATAGCTACCAACATAATATTTGTAACATTTGATGTCAAGCACCCCACACTGTTTAAAAATCAAATTAATTATTTTGTTAATTATTAAATTCATATTTTAAACGTATTACAAATTATTTAATTGTAATGAATTATTGGACTTTCTATCGCTTTAGAACAAACTCGTCATACTTAAAAATTATTTTCTACTTTTTAGTTCGGTTTGCTAATTAAGCGTGTTCTTCAAACTATAGTTTATTTCCTTATTTTTATTTTTAAATATAAATTAAATATATTTTAAAGTTATTTAGTTTCAAAATAAGTTGTTGATTTGTTGTTGTAAATTTGTATTTCCATAGGAAAAATGTTTGGTTAAAAAAAGTTATTAATTAAATTGCTCTCATCTTATGTCGTCTAATTTTTTCTTGGTATAATTTGTAAGTACGACTCAGTTTCGGGCATTTACGAAACACCAAAACGTTTAACACATCAACCGTAATTCAGCCCATGCGGAGGTTACAAAAAATTTAACACGCTACATATTATATATTATAATCCGAGCGAAGTGTCATTCAGACTGGCAAGACGAGGTGATTAATTAACGACAGGACTGCAATAATTATCGACAAGTGGATTCAGATATTTTAAAGTCCTGTACAGCAATCCCTCGCTATTTGTGGGGGATAGATATCGAACAAAACCGCGAATAGCGAAAACCAAATCTTTAAAGGAAAAGGGAGGTTATGTTCGTGACATATAGAAAATTTTAAAACATTATTTACTAATATCTACAATTAATTTACATAGGATTATTATTACATAGTCCTTGTTATGTGTGGTCCCGCTTTATGCGATTTCGCTTTTAGGCGGTAAAAAAAAGTCCTTGAAAGATTTAGTATTTGAGCTGAGTTGTTTGGAGTGTAGACTACAGTTGATAATTTTATAAGTTATTGGAGCTTTGTTTGTCATTTCACTCTCCCCTTAAGGCCAGTGCTCTCATAACGGTACCTCTACCCATCCCTACTTGCTCTGTCATTGTCTGTATTTGTCTATATTTAGAATTTAGTCACGTCAAGGCATCAAGCTATCGTTCGCTGTCAGTAGCAAAAATATTGGTCACGAGTGATAATGTGAAACGTTGCAAAAACTTTTCTTTCAAAATATTTTACCGTAATTTTATTTAATTCTTTTAAATTAATTTGAGTTGCTGGACACTAAATTGATGTCTCCAACTAAATCACTGCACAGTACAGTATGCCATTGACCTACATTTGCACAAGTCCATTTGTATTCACGCAGAGGTGTGTTGTAGGGACATCCCATCTTGTATGTTTTGTTGTATTTGTGAGTGTTTCGCCGATGTGGTATTTATACAATGTTATTAAATTCGTACAATAATAATTACACTGTAATAATTTATGAATTTTGCATGTACAGTAAGACCTCGATAATCCGGCACACTCGGGCATCCGGTGAAGCCGGAATATTGAGGTCTTCCATTAAAATGGTTTAAACGGGGAATAAACTATAAATAAACGGATATGTACTATATATAACATATATATTATTATTATTGGGTTGTTAAAGAGTTGTTACAACACACAAATAAAAACATTACAAGACATAAAATTAAAACTGAACTTGGACATGTAAATTACACGTTGAAACTACCTAACTATAACTGCGTAAAGAGATTGCCGCTAACTGATGGGCCTCAGGTAGGGACGGCTCCATTCCCCTTTGTTGTTGGCTTCCGTTAGTCAGTACGTGGTGGGGGTTTGCTATTTTTACTCCAGCCGGATACAAATTCTTCGAACTCCTTTCACTTCCAAACCGTGCAAAGCAGTTTTAAATTCAACAACTATTGACAAGAAATTCAATGTATCTTTTTCCAAAGACTTCAATTTGTTCAAATAATCTTCATTAGTGGAATACGTTCAACAAAATACTGTTAGCAACGAAAGCGGTAAACGGTCCCTTTGACCGGGAACGTTTTTAAAGGACGACGAGTGCACATTGTTTTGAATCGGTTCGATTTTTAGGAGAAATGTTTGTTTTGGACAAGTTTATTGAGCAGTAGATTTTTACACACTGTTTTTGACGGATGCGGAGCCAACAGACAGTGTAGACCGGGCCTAAATCACTCAATAATTACAATAACTGCCATTTTTAATGAGTGCCAATTTTCAAGCTGATGGATGCCGAAATATCGGGTCTGCCGGACTATCGAGTGCCGGATTATCGAGGTCTTACTGTACTTTATTGGTATTTAATACAGTACTTTTTTCTTTTTTTAGCCACCGCGAATACCAAGCCCGCGAATGTCGAGGGATTACTGTATTGCTCTTAACAGAAAATGCCAAATAGTGTATTTCTTCCAATCTTAGTAATCATACGGTACTCTGATTAATATGTTGTATCCAAAATAAATGTAGCTTGGAAGTAGTTTCGCATTCTGTTTTCATGAGGTTTTTGAGTAACTGTTAATCAATCAATATAAATAGGTCAATATAAATTATATTATCCTGTCTATAATATTATATCCCTAATATTTAAAAAATTAATATTTATGCCTATAAATGGATTACATCTATAATATTTATTATTTAGTGTACGGCTAGGATTAAAATTTTACTATTCTATACAAAACTTACTTTATAAATATAATCGAGCTTGGCTCGTGAGAAATATTATTTCTAAAAGTAAAAATACAAATACAGAACACAATTCTAACAAAAATACGTTTATTGGTCTAACGCGTTTCAATGACAAAGACGTCATCTTCAGTGACAACTAAATTATAACTGGATTAAATTACAAATTAAAATACAACTAAGCTATAATTTAGTGGTAGCTAATGTGTCACTGAAGATGACGTCTTTGTCATTGAAACGTGTTAGACCAATAAATGTATTTTTGTGAGAATTGTGTTCTGTATTTTTATTTTTACTTTTAGAAAAAATTTACTTTATTCGTGTTTTGCCTAGTGTTATTAATGTGTGATAATATATTGTTTTCAGCATCTTGAAAATAATTTTAAAGATGCAGTTATCGATTGGATGACTACAAAAGGCATCGAGCAGTTGGTTATATTGGCAAGTGCTTTTGATATTAAGAAACATAAATGTCAAGTCGATGATCCAGAATCCATTAGATTCACACTCGGCACTAAAGTTGATTCCATCTTTTCTGAACAACTAAAGTAAGTTTGTTATCAGTTTTAAAGTGTAGTTTATTTTGATTAATGTAAGAATTGTGTGACATATTGAAAACGCTCAGAGGGAGGCTCTACCTCTACAGTTTCCAGCCCTCCTTACACCGTCCCGGACTTAGCGTGCCGTTCCTACGTTGTGTCAGCCATCCTGCTCATCCTTTATACGTTCTCAAGCTCCTTAACCAGAAAATAATGTCTGCTTAAAAATCACAAACTTTCGTATCCTCAGAATTACAGCCGTTCAAAAATAATTAACATTAATTTCATCATCCAACGTGCACATATTGCGACACAATCAGCGAAACAAATATAATTTTATCATCCATCATGCACATATTGCGACACAACCAGTGAAACAAATATAATTTCATAATCCACCGTGCACATATTGCGAC
>JAGFPH010001110.1:143837-157858 GCA_018207615.1 Philaenus spumarius | reverse complement strand
CATCCACCGTGCACATATTGCGACACAATCAGTGAAACAAATATAATGTCATCATCCACCGTGCACATATTGCAACACAATCAGTGAAACAAATATAATTTCATCATCCATCGTGCAGATATTGCGACACAATCAGCGAAACAAACATAATTTCATCATCCAACATGCACATATTGCAACACAATCAATGAAACAAACATAATTTCATCATCCATCGTGCACATATTACGACACAATCAGTGAAACAAATATAATTTCATCATCCATCGTGCACATATTGCGACACAATCAGTGAAACAAATATAATTTCATACGCACACAGAGTACAGTACCTATAATCATGCATTTCTTAAGTAATCTTTAGTTCAGCAGAACACAACTTCCGTAACGGTCACCTGCCAATTTATATACAAAAAATTTTAGAAATAACCATGGAGACATATTAATACTTCTTTAATCACTTAAAATATTGGCAGATTTGTTATTGGTACTGTTGTACATAGTGATTCAAAAGTCGCCAAACTCTATTTTAAAATATTTTGTATACTCTAATATTGCTTTTACCTACGGTCAATTGCTCGTTCTCATTAAATCACCGATATCACAAGGTAGAGTAGGGAATGAAAAGCACTCGTCTGCCACTGGTCTCAGTTAGAGTTAGAAGCTTATTTCTCCACAAAGTCTTATAACTAAATTACAAGTGAAAAAACATGGTCCTTGGTCTTCACCGGGATTCAAACCCAGGACCTTTACCATCCCTCTACTAAATCTTGGTCCACGTTTTTTCACTTGTATTTTAGTTAAATTAACCCTTGCTAGGGACGTGTGTAAGCGGAAAAATTATTTCTAAAAGTAAAATAAAAATACAGAACAGAATTCTCACAAAAATGTGTTTATTTGTCAAACGCGTTTTAACGACAAAGTTGTCATCTTCAGTGACACATGAGCTACAACTAAATTATAACTAAGGAGAAAAAGTGCTATGCTACATATTTATACCCTCTCACAGAGTAGGACGTGGTCTTAGTTTACAAACAACCAATAGAGTTTACAATAATAACATAATAGCACAAAGTAACCTATAGCGTTATGTCTAAAAATTAAGAGTAATGAGAATGAGTGGTTAATTTCTAGGATAGTTTAAGAGTAAGATATGTAAGTAGGCATAAACTGAAGGAAATGAGTGTTAGAGTTCAAAGAAAGATTAAATTGTATGACTGTGTGTGATATTCAAATGCAGAACTAAAATAAAATACATTCTAGTATGTGATCGTAAATTGTGTACAATTTCAACAGAAAATATATACAAGTATATTTTTTATTTTTTTTTTTTTGGATAGAGGAGAATAAGCCTCCTCACCACTGCGACCCATATAGATCTATTGTGGTATACTTCCCCTTCTAGTGATCATCCCAGATCCCTTTCAGGTCTCTTACGAAACCAATAAGGGTAACGGGATGTACACCACGGACCTATTCCGGGCTAACAAAAGCATTTCCAAGAGCCGTAAATCTTCTCCGTGCGAGAGCCTCGCACTCGCACAGCAGGTGTTGAGCCAATTCAGTTCCGAGGGAGTTGAATCGACAAGAGTCTTCCTAGATCAGCCCCATTTTTTTGAGGTGGTATTTGGCCGGGCAATGACCAGTGAGGATTCCCACAATCCGTCTAAGATTGTTCCTACCCATTAATAAAAGCTTCTGTGCTTTTGACTTAGAGAGACAGATAAACATTTTTGCCTGCCTAAGCCCAGGAGCATTGTTCCAATGTGAGGACCAAGTCTTCTCCGTCCAGACTTCAACAACATTTCTCAGATGGCTTTTAGGCCTCCCACAGAAAGGTTCTGGACCAATGAAGGGATTTTTAGCTCCTATTCTAGCAAGTCTATCTGCTGCCTCATTGCCCTTGATACCTACATGGCCAGGCACCCATTTAAGAGTAACTTCATTGAGTCGAACCATGTCATTCACTGCTTTAAAACAGTCCCAAACTAGCCTTGATTCAAAGGCGAATGATTCAAGTGCCTTTAAGGCTGCTTGGCTATCAGATAGGATGTCAATCCTAGCTCCCTTAATCCCTCTTTTTAGGATTTCGCAGGCGCAGAGATTATTCGCAACGACCTCTGCCTGAAAGATCGATGGTAACGATCCCATAGCCCTAGATAAACTACACCTACGACCATAGACTCCTGCACCAACTCCGCTGGCCATTTTGGTGCCATCCGTATACCATTCTTGAATGTATCCATGTCCAGCACTACCTGCCTCCTGGAGACCATCTATCTTAACTGTGAAGGAGTGGTCGAAATTTAGTGTCCTCATCACATCAGACACCATAATGTCCCCCTTGAGCCCATGAAGCTCTTGCAATATGGTCAGGTGACCTACCAGATCTCCTGGTTTATATTTATGGGTCCCCATCATCGCCAGGGCAGATCGCAACGCAACCCCCCGCACATAAATGTGCAGAGGAGGCAGGCTGAGAAGTACCTCCATAGTTGATGTGGGACAAGAGCGCATGGCTCCACAAATCCCTAGGCACGCTAGCCTTACAAGTATATATAAAATGTAATAATAAAAATCAAAGTAAACAATTTATAATAGTAAATAAACAGATAAAAATACAAAAAACATATACGTATTATGAAACATATATATTTTGCAACTACATCAATGCTAAAACATAGAAACACGTTAGATAAGAGTAAATTATGTAACAGGCTTGAACTACTTAACCACATGATAATCATTAGTATAATTCAAAGAAGGTTTAAAGTACAAAAACTAAGACTATGTGTAATATTCAAATACAGAATTAACTAATACATTCTAGTATACGATCGCGAAATATGCACACATAAAACAAAATAAATATATATTATATGTACAATAATAATAAACAGTGCAAACAATTATGTAGAAATGAAGAAGCATACCAGGTGTCTTAAAAGTCCCCCCCCTGGTGAAATTTTGGGGGTAAGTCAAAATTTTTAAATGAGAACCCCTATTGAGCGACACCTCATTTTAAAGGCCTTGATAAAAGAAGAAGATTGGCCCAAACCGTAGGTCTGTATGTTGACTCTATCCAACATAATGGCCAATCAAAGTTATAACTTTTTCCCCAATTAAATAACATTGAAATGTTAAAAGATGATACATCTGTTATTTTTTACAAGGGTTTAATCCAGTAGGCCACTCAATCTAAGTTATAAAACATAGTAATTAGTATAAATTGCTGGACTTTCGGTTGATACAACCTTGCAAATGCTTTGTTATTCATAACTGTGCATGTTTGTCGACTCCTAATAGTAAAAAGTCCAGTACCTGGAAATTCCAGAGCTCTGAGCTTTACTGTCTTTACATCTTCCGCTATCAGGTCGAAAATATTCATTTTTTATAGATATATTTATTATTTATTTACTACGCCGGATATAAGAGGTCCAGGTTAGAGAGGATACTGTACTTTGAAATTTCTATGTTCCGACCAAGGATGCAATCAGAATTTGTTTTTGTTTGAAAATAAATCATATTTTTATAAAAATCTATGACAGAAGATTGACCGCCCATTTGATGTTTATTTCGCGGTGTGATATCGTAGTTTTCTGGAAATGTATGTCTTTGGACGTTATCTATAAAATTGTGTACATCCGTAAGACATAGTCCTTATGATCTTCATACGATCTCATCTGTCCTGTCTAATTATTTCTTTGTTGTATGTTTAAAGGGAATTTCAATGCAGAGAAGCAGAATTTGGAGAACTAGAAGATCTAGTTCACGACCAAGGTACAAGGCTTGCTATGAATTTTAAGATGCATTGGTAAGTTTAATCCCTTTTAATAAAATAATTATGTTTTACTTAATATTTAATTTATTTGATAATTCACTTTACTCTAGGAAATATATATATATGCCTGAAATTAATTTTAAAAAAATGGTTTTTTTTCTCAATTTTAAAAAAATGTTACAAAGTAGATTTCTTGTTGTATGTTTGTAAACATTTTTTATTAAACTGGCCGTCAGGTGTATTAACCCTTTTAGTGCCATGAGGCGCGACATACGTATGCAAGAAGTGGCGCATTTCATATTTGTGCATATAGTTCCTATGAATTCTAACAGATGGTGTTGGCATTCACTTAGTTGTATAAAGCAATCTTTTAGCTATAATTTGGTGTAAAAATCATCTTATTTGGACAGAATATAGTCGAAATACTATCGATTTAATGAACAGCTGTTCCGGTCTGTAACACTGACAGCCATGTAACAGAAATATTATATGATAATAATAAATTAATAATTTCTCATAAGAACTAAAAGCATAGAGGTTTGGTCTAAATAAAAATAAAGGACGCAATATGTACAATAATAAACATCTATAATTTTTGCATACATATATAAATTCTTTTGTGACGCAAAACAATTAAAGTAAAATCATTTGAATAAAAATAAATAAAGTAAAAGGCAGACTATTAGTAAATAAAATAAAGCAGACTTAAAATATATTAATCAACAAGGGTATATAACGTGTATGAATTATATAAAAAGTTGTTGACAGTCGAAAATAAGTGCGTATTGTAAAGCGAGCGGTTGAGAAGGACAGATGAGTGATTGTGCAATAGACAGTTTGATAAACAATTAAAGAACAGTTAAAGTTAAAGAACAAGCACATATAAAGAAATCAATATGTATCAGCGTATATAACAAAGAACACGTCATAAAGTCGACATGTGTGTCGGAATGCAGGACAGACATAAAACTATTGGTGTACGCAAGGCCGTGTACGTTTTGGTCTACGTGATCGACTCTAGTAGAAAGATGGCGTAAGAACGTGGTATGTGATGTAAGCTGAAGAGGTGTGAAATTTGGCAAAAGAATGTAGTTTTTTCATCAGAATAGTAACAAATGTTGTTCTGAAGTGAAGCAGAGGTGCTTCAGCGTTAGTGTGAACTTGGAAAATAAAATCGATGGTGTAAGTTATGCGACAGGTGAATTCATAGAAAGTCAACCATGTGCTTCGACAAAAATGCGCGCAATGGATAGATAGTGCTTCATATTGATGTGTAATTATAAAGAAATCCTAGGTAAAAACAGTGAGATAAACAACGCAGTAAGTAATAATGGCCATAGGACATAAGTTTTTCAGTCTGCAATTTTAAAATTTTTGATTATTTTAACAAGTAGCTTCGTTTGATTTTTTTGCGTCATAAACCTAAGGTAGCCTAGGCTTAACTATAAATTGTACAGATTTTTGTAAAATTGACTTGTTTGTTTCTTGTAATGTTGATATATTTTGTTGTAAATAATCACTTTTTAATAATGTCTGAGTAAACGATTGGTTGTTCCGCTACAATGTCTTAGATTCCTTTATTTAGCCACGCACATCCAATTAGCCTGTACTTTAGCAGCCAAAGACTCAGCCCTGAGAAAATTAAATTAATATAATGAATCAATAATAGTAAATACAAATACATAAGTACTAATAGAGCATAAATAGAGTTATATGTGGATTATTATTATTTTTTTTTATATGAGTTAAACGAAGGTGATATTAAGGTTTTTATGAATAAGGTGTAAGGTGAATTAAGGTAAAGTGGAGCTTAAGGTGGATGTTAAGGTGTAATTCTACGTTGGAGTTAAGGTGAGATACATGATGTATGGTGATTTTTTGTTTATGGAGGTAAAGGAGTAAGAGGTGTTTCTTGGTGATTTAAGAAGTATTATGAGCGATGATTTTTTGTATTTAAAGGTGAATGAGTAAAGGAAGTGAGGGAGAGGTGATAATTATTAGAAAATAATCCACATATAGCAATTTATTTTAATTTGAACATTATTTTTATTTTTTACAAATTTTCCGAAACCCATTTTTTTTAAACAGTTCATATTATATATTTTTTTATTATTTTTGTAACGCTTTCCGTTACAGGTCTAACGGACGTAAGTTCTAATGTAGTTTATAGTTTAAGTGTACTAACATTGTTACTGTTGTGTTTATTAGAATGTTTATTGTATTTTTATACATTTTAGGACAATAGACTTGTGTTTTTCGGTCTTGTGTTTTATTTTAATTAACTTGTGTTAATTTAGTTTAATATATTCATAATTCGTTTTTCTTTAGTGATATTTACTGTAGGCTAGGCCTAGCTAACATACAAACTTTGTTTACTATAAACTATTTAGGCCTAGAGTGTTTCAGTTCTTTGTTTTATTTAAAATCTTTCCATAGCTTTTCAATCCTCAGTTTAGTAGCATGTAAATAGTTAATTATCTTTTTATAAATATTGAAGGCCTAAATAATTTTTTTTACTACAAGTTGCGGAAAATAAACTTGGACTTTCAGTATATTTGTTTTTTTTTTTTTTATTTTTATGAAATTTGTCTACTAAAGTATAAAATGTCTTTTTCTGAATTATAAATTAAAGTTAAAAACGGTAGTGACTGGATATTTATTTTTAGTTACTGTAGTGTAAATAGTTACTATTTTTTACCAATTGTATTTTTTGTAAAAAAAGGTGTGTGACATAAACTTTGTTTTTTTTATGTATTTTTTGTGGATTTTATGATTTTTTCTACTAATGTATAAAATATATTCTTCTTCAATAATAATAATGCTTTAATATGATAGTGAATGATTCAAAAAGTGTTATGGCACTACAAACTCAGTTTTTACAAAATTTTAGTTTTAAAACCAGCTGTTTGAGAATTTTTTAAGTTTTATAATAAAAATTTACCAGTTTTAAACTGAGAATCAGCGTCAGTATAGTCTTTTTAAAAAATATATTAGTATAGCATGAATAGTTTATAAGTTATGAAATGTTATATAAAAGCACTACAAAAATGCAAAAACGGCTTGGCACTTTTAGACGAATCTTGCGTACTGGGCCTAGCACTAAAAGGGTTATCAAACATAAATTCAGAATAAATGAATATAAATCTATACATTTTCTGTTAATTGTGTTGTAACTGCAGATATTTTACCACTTGTATTCATAACTAGGAGTATGTTTGTTCGTTATATTGGTCAGATGTATTTATTGTTTTGTGTGTTTTTTGTACCTAATTTGTGGTAGAAGAAACAGTGGTATTTATTTTCATGAGCTTAATAGTAATAATAATAAAACATTAATACAGTAGAGTCCTGGTATTTCGAACTAATATTGGCTGAGATCACCCCAAATTGTAAGAAACTCTGATTACGTATAAGTAAATAAGAAAAATACCTTAAGTACAGCAATGTACAGATTCCTCACGCCGGGAATGCACTTCGAGAGGGGAAGTAAAGCCCGGTCCCCACGCTTGGTTTGTTGTGTTCAGGGTCATCAGTACAACCTCAATTTAAAAAAAAATAGACCTCTGTTCTTTACTGTACACCCAAGTTTGTCTCTGTAAAGTAAGGGTAAACAAAAGTGATAAACACATTTTTCTTAGTGAACAGGACGTGTAAAAATTTGTTCTTTTATTTATAAATATATACAGGTGTCACAAAAAAAATCTTATCATGCTATAATACAGGGACGAATTCTATGCATTATAATAAATGAAAATATTCAGAAACATTTTTCGAATTAGGTTAGTTTATTTTAGTTTTTTTACAACAGTTAAAATAGCAACAACAGTAACTGTGCCCATCTGTAAAAGGCCTAATTTCATCAGCTATTTTTTATTTATTGGAAACAGTTGCCAAATGATGTAGTTACAATTACTTAAAATTTTAACATTGTTATTCATGATAATAAAAATTAATATCCGAATTCGAAAAAAAACGTTACTGAACATTTTAAAATTTATTTGAATGTATTGAATTCAATACTTCATAGAGCATTAAGGTTTTTGTGACATTTTGTATATGGGTACTTATTTTTCATTTTGTGTAGGCCGAAATCATTATAAATTTGTAATAGCAAAACATTTACTAAATAAGTAGTAAACAAAAAAGGTAATATTTGATATTTAAAAATATTAAAGGTCCAAGTTGGCAAGTTTACTTGAACCTTTCAAAAATCTAAACATCAAGTCCAATTTACAAAAAAAAAAAATTGTTTGGTTTAGGAAAAGACGCAAGAACTAAGAATAATAAAATTACACGGGTTGACAAATCTTTTGCGCATGTGTTAAAAATTATGAGGAGAATGCGTTCTTGGAATCGACAAATAAAGAGAGCAGGAAGGCGGGAAGTACTTCCTGAGATACCCTTCCCCTTACATCATCCTATTTACTTTTCCCACAAAAATTTCGTATGTGTATTTACTAACTTTCACCAACCTGGCGATTGACAATACAATGTTAAAAGAATACAAAACCTAAAACTTTAAATACAGTATGATTAAAGCGAGATAGTATTATGGTGTCATTGTAGTGGACCTACGGAACAGCCAGGATCGCACCAAACCAATGTCAAACAAGCGCAAAATGTATTCATTACAGGAATTACCTTTCTCCTGACTAAACAAAGGGTCGTACAGAAAATTGTTTCAAATAAAAAGGTTAATTCCACTAATTATCAACAACTTTCTCGCAAAAAGTTTTCTTTTTGTCTTAAAATACAAAAATTTCTCGCTTTGAACATTTTTGTTGTCATCACTTTTATTTTATAAAAAAACTTAGTAAAATTTTGCATCACAGTTATAACATTTTATAAATTTTATGAAACAAAACCTGACTTATTTATAGATATTTGTCATATCTTTCTCTAAAATGTGAAATACTTTTTTATAATAAAGGTTGTAAGCAAGTAGGTAAAGTTATAAGACTGTGAGCGCTGTCCATTTCCTCAGTTAAATGTTATTTGTGGACCTATTTTTTTGTGAAATTGGTTGTACCGCCAAGGAAGGTTTAAGGAGAAGTAGAAGGGATAAGTAGGGGAAGAAGTAAGTAGGGGGGGATAAGTAGAAGGGGGGGAGAAGTAGGGGGGGGGCATTAGGCCAAACGCACTCCTACTTTGCTCGAACTGTATAAAGTTTTAATGAGTAGTAAGTAAGGTTAAATAATAAATAGGATACTTGTTCAGGATAACATAACTAAATTAAAATTTTTTTTACTGTACAGAGTCTTTTGTTTAACCCTACAACTGTCCGTGCTAATGTTTTGCAACGCCAAGCCATTTCAGTGCGTGTGCAAACATATTTTCAAAAATTTGCCAAATATAGTAATTATAAACCAATCCAAAAGTGTTCCATTGCTTTTTTGTAGAGAAAGGTTCAAAGAACTCATATATGCCAGTAAAAAAATGATTGAAGTAAAATTTACAAAGTTATTAGCTCAAGAAACAAACATGTTCAGTAACGAAAGGAAAAAGTTCAACTTTAGGACTACATAAAAAGTAGTAAACATTTTTTGTAATTTTTTTCATAAATGTAAAAAAGTTTTGTAATTTAGATCTAAATAGAACTGCATAAAAATATTTATCAATTTCTTATTTTGAAAACATAAGTTTTTATGTTCCTACTACAAGACTGCCAACAAAACTAGGCCTAGTTTGAATAGTAATTTAGGAATATATGCTTTGCCCAAAAATGAAATATTATTATAAGAAAGTGTATAAACCAATGAATTGAAATGTATATTTGTAAATTATTATTTCATAAAAGTATTTGACTTAGCTTTACTTGAATCACAAAATGAGATCAATCAAATGAAACTTCACGCTGATAAAGGAAACAAAATAACCGTTGGGACTGTAGCGTGGGAAACAGACTTGCTTATCAATCTCATGCGCTGGTTTGAATTCTAGAAAAGTCTGTACTTTCCGCTGCTGTTTGAATAGCATCTAACCAGTCAAATATATTTTACTTTACACCAAACGATAGATTGAAGTTTGGTCTGAAAAGGTATCTATAGAAACATATCGAATTGTAACAGATATCTCGATTGCAAAATGTGCTGTTCCGTTGGTTTAAAACTGTCCAATTGCAAGGGTTTATAGAAACCTTTGTATTTTGGAAAGTATAAAAGTGACGTCCGATTGGAAGGCAGTTTTAGAAATATAAAATCTTGGCGAATCCAATGGTATCTTTATGTTATTGGTCAAAATATTTCTATTGAGCTTTAGAGACGTGGGAAAGTTGAGTATAGTTGCTTTGTAATTCACGCGCGGCAAGAGGTTTACAGAAAACAAAAATTTTAAAACGATGATTACATATGTAAATACAGGGTTCATACGCGTCCTGGAAAACCTGGAATTTCATCTGTTGTCCTGGAGAACCTGGAAAACCTGGAATTATCCTTGAATTTTCTGTGATGTCCTTTAAAATTAGGTTTCTGTCCTGGAATCTTTCCCTCTATTCCAAAATACCGATTTCATTTCTAAATTTTATTGACTGATCTGAACGTGTTTACCATGCGTTCATGTAACTAGTTTCAACCATTCAAACATAATACAAATTTAAGATGAGACAATGCAGGTTGTTGAAAACTGGTATACTATAGTAATTTTGAAATTTAAATTTAACCTTTTCCACCGTTAAATTTTAAACATACTGTATATGGGAGGATGGTTGGGCGTACAATAGAATCAAAGAAGCTGGTTTGTCAAAATATTACAAGTTGTTTATGTTTTTTTGCAAAAGAAACAATCAACAGTTAAGACAATTTTTGAAAAATTAACTTAATTAGATTCTGTTGTTGTGGTGGTAACTATTTTGTAACGATTAGGTTATCTCAACATGTTAGTTGACAACCTAAAGATTACAAACATTTTCTCTAGCTATCCCTGATTAATATTTACACTTTGAGAACAGGTTGATGGGAATAGTACCCACATTATAACATTTTTCAAAGTAGTATGTCTGAATCCATACTTATACGACTTGTTTAAATAATTATAGCCCTGAAAGCACAGACACAACAAATTTTGTTTGTGCTTTTAGGGACACAAATTAAAAATTGTATAGCATTACTAAGTGCTAGTAACAAAACATTGTGATTTTAATGTCATCACTTTTTATGACATGTATTTTTCGTTCAAGAGCTTTATTTAAAAAAATTACTGTTTACCGTAGAATTGTGTGGTTTAAGTGTCCTGGAAAATTAAGATCTTGTCCTGGAATTGTACTGGAAATGTCCTGGAAATTCTTTTTGAAAAACTTGTATGAACCATGAAATATATGTTGTAGAAAAAAATTAAATACAAAAATTTAAGTTTAAATCATTTCTTTTCCAACGGGTTTTAAATTATTGCGATTGGATGATTTTTAGTGGGTGAAATATTCAGTACAAAAAGAATTGTCAAAGTTGACCTATTTCAAGTGCCACGCCCCCATACTACTCTGATTGAGTGGTCTGACTGTACAAGGCTTAAAGTAGAGCCTCATTTTTTTAGCAGCCATCTTTTGAGAAGCATAATTTCAATCGGCTTAGCTTCCGTTTGTAGCTCGACTTGACGCAATACCGTGCCTAGTGCTGCCAAACCCTCAGTGTAAGTCACCACTGGTACAGTCTTTTTGGTTACATCTTTGTCTCCACTTTCTTCAACCGGTTCACTCATCGTGTCAACGGTTTGAGCGTTGGTCACTTCAAACTATTAATCCATCTGTAACCTCACTGTATTTTCACAACCAGGAAGCTTTTGAAGTAGCTGGGCTTATAAAAAAAAAACTGTTCTTAATTAAAATAATTATTAAAGTAAGCGTGTGTGTGTCATTCTGTTCATAGAAAAATGATTATGTATTGCCCACAAAACAAACTAATATTATGTTTATATATTGCAGTGATTTGATAGAATTGCCATGTATTTTTCTGCTGAAGTACTCCGGGGAAGGAGATACTCAATCTCAAGCCACAGCTGTTGCCTGTCTCGTAGACAATATGTATGAATTGGTATGTATATAAATTTTTTTGAAATATTTCATATATAATAATAATTATTTAAAAACAGTTTTTTTTTTTTTTTTTTTTTTGAGGCGGTCAACTAGGTTTAAGGAATGCATATGGAATAAACTACAAGAAGCCCAGTTGAAACGGAATCATTTTATCAAGCTGGCTTTTCTTATAGATAGCGCCATTTTAACAGCATGTATATTTTGTTATGCAGTAGAACTTGGATAATTCGAATCTGAAGGGACCAATGGAAAAATTTGAATTATAAATATAAAATTGTTTTTCAAGTTTTAGGTTCTTAAAATGCTTGAAATAAAAACTACGTTGAATATGTTTATTATATAAGGTTTATTTTCACCAATCAAAAGTAAATGAAGCTTTTTATTATATACAGTAAGTTTATATGAATATGTATACACTAAATTAAAGTTTAACAAAGTATTGTGAAATGTCCGATTGCCTTGTAGAATTAATTCTTTTTAGGTTTGCAAAATCTTCAAGTACATTAAGACCGTGAAAACAGCTTCACTTACACTGGTTTATCCTTCAACGTACCGCCGAAATTCACACAATTGCTGAAGAGCCTCAGACGTTGTAGGGATTGGGGAATCTTCAACTTTTTCAGTTCTAAAATGTCTTGATCAGAAAGTTCTCCACACACTTCTACTTGTTTGTCTAAATTAAAGTACTCCTCAAAGGTGATATTTTCTTCCCATCCGACAGGTAGAAGAAGGGGGGGCATCTTTTTCTAAAAGTTCACTCGGACGCTGGTCAGATTTCTTAACGAACCCAGCTTTTTTAAAACAATTTGCTATTGTTGTTTTAGTAACTTTTGACCATGCATTGTGACACATTCTTGCTGCTTGAATGATATCGATCTTTAAATTTTTGTTTTCCAATGAATCTGTCAAGAGCGTTTGTACAATAAGTAGCGGGTAAAACGCTTAAAAATTTTTATAATGCCCTGATCCATTGGCTGTACAACTGAAGTCATGTTCGGGGTAAAAAAAATAACCTTAACGTTGTTCGTAAGTAGTATAGAGTTATGCGCAGTACAATTGTCAATAAACAAGATGATTGTTCTGTTCTGTTTACGAAATGTTTTGTCGAGATTGAACAGCCAATCTTTAAACATCTCTGCTGTCATCCAAGCTTTTTTATTCGTTTTATATTCGAGTGGTTTAGACTTTATGTTTTTAAAACATCTAGGGTTAGCAGATTTGCATATCATAAAAAAAGGCAACTTTTCGGTGCCATCCATATTGGTTCCGACCAATGAAGTTAGTCTTTCCTTGCTGTTTCCCCTCCTCTGCAGCGATCTCCTTTAAAAAAAAGTTAATGTTTTGTCCGGGGTATATTTAAAAAAACAAAAACGTTTCATCTACGTTAAAAATATCTTCTGCTGAGGTTTCTTCGGTCATTTTTACAACATCTTCTTTTCACACATTTGCAGTCTCTTGATTAACACTAGCACTTTCAACGCACGAAGACCTAAAGATAATGTTGTTTCTTTCCTTAAGTCCATCCAACCAACCAGTACTCGCCTTGGAACCATTTTTCCCCAAACCTATAGCAAACTCTTCTGCCTTTGTTCGAACAAGGGGCCCAGATAATGGAATGTTTTTGTCCCAAGCTTGCTTAAACCACTTTAGCATAAGTTCATCCACTTCAGAGTTATCTGGCTCTTTTGCGATCCTTTCCATTTCCACTCGAAGCACTGCTTAATATTTTTTCCTTATTTTTTAAAGAAAGTAGACACTGGTGGGTGCTATCCCGTATTCCTTAGCAATGTCATATTTTTTCTTGAGACCCTTCTCCACTCCAGCAGAATAACAGCAACCTTTTAACAAAATGTTAAAATGTCTTTTACTGAACGCGTGGTTTACTCAAAGACATTTTGATCACTCGCACAAACAATCACTTTCAAAACACAAATGACTGACAAGCAGAAGCACACTACTGTAACAACCGACAGACAATTTGTAAATTATGTTCTGAGACAAAAAAAAATTAATCAAGCTGAGAGCTGATTGAATCAAGTTGAGAGCTGATTTGAATCAAGTTGAGAGCTGGTTTGAATCAAGTTGAGAGCTGATAGAATCAAGCTGAGAGCTGATTGAATCAAGCTGAGAGCTGATTGAATCAAGTTGAGAGCTGATTGAATCAAGTTGAGAGCTGATTGAATCAAGCTGAGAGCTGATTGAATCAAGCTGAGA
>JAGFPH010001110.1:125829-140011 GCA_018207615.1 Philaenus spumarius | reverse complement strand
GTGGTT
This sequence comes from Philaenus spumarius, assembly GCA_018207615.1. NCBI lineage: Eukaryota > Metazoa > Arthropoda > Insecta > Hemiptera > Aphrophoridae > Philaenus > Philaenus spumarius. Next base: position 140,005 of record JAGFPH010001110.1, on the reverse strand, counting down.
TTTGAGATTTCGTGATGAGTGAGTGTTATTTGGATTTTATATGTTTTTTATATAGATTATATATTTAAAGAAAGAATCAAATATTATATTTTATATTGATAGAACAAATAATTTATAAATTATTAATATTATAGCGAAGAAATAAATCGAATATATTATTATGTTTATATGTTATACGAAGATGTACGAATGTTTCCGAAGCCAAACGAATAGGTACGGTATCTCATCTTTAAATTTGTATAAACGAATATATTGATGATAAAAGTTTGTATTTATATACAGTTTATAACTTCAAAGCAAATCTTATAACGTACTAGCTGACCCGTACGGCGTTGCCCGTGGTGGTTGGTATTTTCAGTCTTTTTAACGTAATTGTATTCTTTTTAAGTGTTCAGTCAGTGAGTGGTATTTGGCTTTTATATATATATAGATCTTAAATAATAAAAGCACTATTGTTATAATAATAAAAGATATGAAATTATGATTTTAGTGACTTTGATCCCCCCAAACCCCTCCTAAAATTTCGAATTTTTTGAAACCCTTTCTTAGCTAGCGCATATGGCCCTAGAGGAAGCTACATACCAAATTTCATTCCAATCTGTTCGGTAATTTTTAAGAAATCGTGATTTAGTAATTTTTACCCCCCAAACCCCAGTGGCGGCTCGTGCTATAGGTTCACTGGTTCAGTGAACCCCCAACCAAATTGCGTTAATAACATAATATTTTAACAAATATAAATATTTAGTACTTTTTTTCATAAATGTAACAATATATATTGAAAAGTTGTTAAAATACGAGATAGAGTAACAACGCGCAGCTCTCCTACGTCGTTTTCAGCATCTTGGTTCAATTCAAAGAACGAACCTCCTGGCCTAGGCGAGGGGGTACAGGGGAACGGTGGGGGAATAGCAGTTTCAACGTTGTTTTCCGCTGCAATCTAAATGCAGCGACTCCCGACTCCTTCCGAAGATAGCCGAAGCTGCAGTTCACAACAGTGTTTTGTGAAAAAAACCTTATTTTTTCCTTTACGTAGTTGGTGTTTGTTTACTTCTTTGATTTATAGGTTATGTCAGTTGTGCATTCTATGAAGTTCATGGATTAAGTCTGTGTTAGTGTGGACATATTATTAAATAATATTATTGCAGTTCAGTGTTGTTATTAGCGTTGTGTTAAGGTAAAGTTTTTAGAATGAACAGCGTTACACCTTTGCTAAGGGTAACTTCTTCTTTACCTCTTGGAGAAAAGTGTGCTATTAAAGTACACTGGTATTTGTGTCACTTCATTATTTATGAGTCACTTTATCAACTAAAAACTTGAATAAACTAATTAATAAAGTATAGGCTTCTATGTAAGACAATATTGTTCTCAATTTTCCATTTATAATTAATATCTATATTCCAATCTATCATGCAAACTGTAACCCGATTTTATCTCATTGCACGCTTTTCAGAGATGTCTTAAAACAACCAAATTTAAGTAAAAACGGGCCTAAAAGTAGAAATTCTTATGTTTAGTACTAAAAACAAATTTGCAGGACCCCCTCCCTGGTAGATTTGAACCCCCAAGGTAATAATTCACCAGCCGCCACTGCCAAACCCCCCTAAAATTTCCAATTTTTCATACCCTTTCTTAGTGAGCACCTATGGCCCTAGAGGAAGCTATATACATACCAAATTTCATTCCAATCCGTTCGGTATTTTTGAAGAAATCGTGATTTAATAACTTTGATCCCCTAAAATTTCGAATTTTTAGGAGGGGTTCAAAGTCACTAAAATCATAATTTCATATCTTTTATTATTATAACAATAAAAGAAAGGGCCCCTAGAGGAAGCTACATACCAAATTTCATTCCAATCTGTTCGGTAATTTTAGAGAAATCGTGATTTAGTAATTTTTACCCCCCAAAACCCGCTAAAATTTCAAATTTTTTAAAACCCTTTTTTGGTGAGCACCTATGGCCCTAGAGGAAGCTACATAATAAAGTTCATTTCAATCCGTTCGGTAGTTTTTGAGAAATCGTGGTGAGTGGGTCAGTGAGTGGTATTTCGCTTTTATGTATATAGATTATAGCATACATTATAGTTCTTTAACTCATACCCTATTTATAAAAATCAACTTCACAAGAACTTATAATGATTAAAGTTGTAAACATAACCCCAAAGTGGGTTTTGTAAGCATTACAGATGATGGATGAAATCAGCTGTTACATGTTACTCACGTATGTATGTATATACGTACGAACTGACGCACATTCGCTTTTATAGGGGTTGATATTCTATAAAAAATGTAACAAATAAAACTTTAATGTATGAACTGAATTTATATGTTTTATTTTTACCTCAAAATTAACGTTTTTCCTCTTGTCAACTAAGGTTGTTCTTACTTTTATTGTCTAACAAAAAGTCAAATTCAATCTCAATATGATACAAATTAGTCAAAATTACCTTTATATATTGATTGATAGCTTTTATCATTAATATTTCAACATACTTAAAAGGAAAATACAATGGCGAAAGAATTACACTTTTACGTAAATATATATGAAATGTAATAACAAGTTAATAATATAACAGTTTACATAAGAAAACAAAAAATACTGTACTTTATAAACCAAAACTTAAAATCTTTTCCTTTACAAATAAAAATACACTTTCAAAATAAAGCAATTAAAAAGTCCTAACAAATAGGAAACTCTATTAGGGGAGGTTAGGTTATACATGTGTTCGAGGAGGAAACTGATATGTGAGGTTAATATTGGTTATATAGGTGTTTGAGGAAGATTCTGATAGGTTAGGTTAAATTATACTGTATTATATAATAATAAAGAAACAAAATAATAATTAAACTGCAGTGATTGGCATAAGATCGTAGTTTTTAATGAGAACGTAACTGAAAGGCGTTTATTGCTAAGGAAAGATTCAGCTCAGTAGGCTAGTTTAAGGGTCGGCTTTAGTAAAACAGAAAGCAACCTGCGACTTCCTATAGCGGCGGTAGGTTACGCGGACATTGCTCAGCCTAAATCCATTTAAAACCCGCAATTATTCAAATAGCGTTTTTTTTTTTTAAATACCAAACTCTTGGGGACGAAATTCTCCATCCGAATGGCTTGGTAATTTTTCGCTATAATTAACAGTTACAACGTAAAAAATATTTAAAATCACCCTATAGCGGCGGTAGGATATACGGACATAGCTCAGTCTAAATCCATTTAAAACCCGCAATTGTTCAAATAGCGTTTTAAAAAAATACCAAACTCTTGGGGACGAAATTCTCCATGCGAATAGCTTGGTAGTTTTTCGCTATAATTAATAGTGACAACATAAAAAAATATTAAAAATCAATGTTTTAAATTGTTAATAAATAAATATTAAACAAAATATTTTTCTTAGTTTTGAAAAAGCCATTTGCATGCATATTGACCATAGCTTTAAAATGACATATCGTTTATAATTTTCCGATCAAAAATAAAGGAAAAATTTGGATTTTAATTTAACATTGGTGTTATGGAGTGTCAGCCAACATGGCCGACAGCTAGAGCCGACCCTTAACAGATGTTTGCTGCTCCAACCTTTCTATAGGTTCTGCCAAAGTTACTTCAAAAATTCATAGCGTTTCCCTCCCATTTAAGCTGCGGTCAGACTAGGCTGGTTACCAGCCGCTAGTAACTAGCCGCTGGTGATATTATCAGCAACTAGCGTAGTCTGACCCAGCAGCTGGATAATGCCAGCGGCTAGTATTTACTAGCCGAAAACAGAAGTCGAACATGTTTAACTTTTTAACGCTGGCTACCATCTGCTAGCAGTCACGTGACCTCCTCACTGGCGCCAGCCAGCCAATGTGAACCCCTAGTAGCTCACTAGTGGCTGGTGCAGTAGTTGTAGGCCATTTCCAATATAGAATTACAACTATGTGGAATTAAATTTTACTAAAATGTGAATTTAATTCTGTTGAACCCTGGTCTTGTAACCATTATAGTGTTGTCATTGATTTTTTATAATCAATGATTTAAATGCATTATATTGGTTATTATTGTCACGTTTATCAAAATAAGATTCACAAAATAAGTACCGTACCGGTAGTTATTATTAATGGCTAAAATATCTAAACTCAGGAAAGAAACGAAATTGTAGGTAGGCCTACAATTTATGTTATTTAAGATTTATTATAATACTGTACAACTATGCTTAAAGATTTCAATCCTAAAATAGGCCTACCTAAACTAAAAATCAGTTTAAAAAAATGTTTTTGCAAATCCCGTCCATGTTTAAAAAAAATTAAAGATAATATTTGTCATATATAATACTGCGATAAAAATAACGAAAATCACAGTCTCATATAAACACCATTAATCAGTTTCATATCACTATTCATTTTCATAACATTCATACGTTATTCTAAATGCAGAAGAAAAAGAAGGCAGGATTTACAAACCTACATACATTATAATACATATGTATATGAAAAAATAAACAGCTGATCATTTGTTCATTGATTCAAGACAACAACAGTCACTTTAATAGCGGCTACTACTAGCCTTGCACATTCAAATGTGAACCCTTTCTCCTGCGCTGGTGATATTACCAGCTGCTAGTTACTAGCGGCTGGTAACTAGCCTAGTGTGACCGCGGCTAAATTCACAGCGTTTCCCTCCCATTTAAACCGCGGTCAGACTAGGCTGGTTACCAGCCGCTAGTGACTAGCCGCTGGTGATATTACCAGCAACCAGCGTAGTCTGACCCAGCACCAGCAGCTGGAAAATTTTTAACGCTGGCTACCATCCGCTATTAGTCACGTGATCTCCTTGCTGGCGCCAGCCAGCCAATGTGAACCCCTAGTAGCTCACTAGTGGCTGGTGAAGGAGTTGTAGGCCATTTCCAATATAAAATTACAACTATGAGGAATTAAATTATACTAAAATGTTAAATTAATTCTGTTGAACCCTGGTCTTATAACCATTATAGTGTTGTCATTGATTTTTTTAATTTTTATAATCAATATTTTAAATGCATTATATTGGTTATTATTGTCACGTTTATTAAAATAACATTAATAAAATGAGTAGTTATTATTAACGGCTAAAAAGTCTAAACTCAGAAACGAATTTGTAGGTAGGCCTACAATTTTTGTTATTTAAGATTTAGGCTATTATAATACTGTGCAACTATGCTTAAAGATTTCAGTCCTAAAATAGGCCTACCTAAAATGCAGTTTAAAAAATGTTTTTGCAAATTAAAGATAATATTTGTCATATATAATACTGCGATAAAAATAACGAAAATCACGGTCTCATATAAACATTTAATCAGTTTCATATCACTATTCATTTTCATAACATTCATAAGTTATTCTAAATGCAGAAGAAAAAGAAGGCGGGATTTACAAACCCACATAATACATATTTATACGAAAAAAATAAACAGCTGATGTTTTCAAGTCAACAACAGTCGGCTACTAACTAGCCTTGCACATTCAAATGTGAACCCTTTCTCCTGCGCTTGTTGCTGGTGATATTCCCAGCGGCTAGTTACTAGCGGCTGGTAACCAGCCTAGTGTGACCACGGCTTTAGGCTCAGCCTTATTTTAAGCTCGAGCTTATCTCATTTACTCTCGGACTCCCGAACCCAATTTTTAGTTGGGACTAACGTTAGACGCGGGCTATATAAACCATAATTCCCGAACCGCCCCTTAGTAAACTGACTATAAAAAAAATAGAATGTTTTTAATGTTAAAAAGAGAAAAATGTTAATGTGATAATTTTTTTGTTAAAGTAGCTGGCCATCTTGAAAAAACCTATAACGAAATAGTAATATTGTTTTTATTTTATAATGGTTTTAAGACACTATTATCTCACGCACCCCAAATAACGGTTATGATTGAGGTCGTAAGTGTGGTTAAGAATTAAATTTGTATTTTCGATATTTATGCTGGTTTTTATGTCATGTACCAGGAAAGAACTAATTAATAATAATAAATTAATTAATAAAATTAATTAAACTAATTAATAAAATTAAACTAATTAATAATAGTAGCAAACAAAGCTTCTGAAGATGGGGTCTACCCGAAACATAATTTTCTTTATCCTTTTAGTGATTTAATCAATAATTTCTATAATAATGGAAAAAAAACGATTCGGGAAATTTGTTTAGTAACTTTCTAAATTTTATTTAATAAAAAATCTTGCTGAAGCAAATCATGAACCCGATTTAATCCTTACGGCTTTAAAACAGAATGTTTCTTGGCGCCCGGTTTAGTTGCCTGTCATTTAGTTAGTATTTCTGGCACTCCTGTACTTTTACTCTGTACTGAGCTGAGTATTGAGACAGTGTTGCCAGATTGGGTTTTTTTCCCCAAAATGGGGAAGTTTTTAAGTTTGCGGGAAATATTGGGAAAAAGAAAATGGTGGGGAAAAGTATGGGGAATTTTTTTTATTACTGGGAAAAGTTGGGGAATAATATGCCTCAACTAGGTTAAGTTCTTTTTCGTGGAGAAAGGTCTGTTAGTGTTAGGTTTTCGTTGGTTCTGCTGTGTTTGGAAGTGTGGACTACCTGAAAACCCTAACAATAAACTGCCACGCTGTTCATGCCCAACCCGTCTTGGTCGTTATTTTATTGTAGTCATTAGTCAATGTCAAATTTATTTTTTAGAATGCAAGTAGGTCATCTGTCGCGTCACTAGTTTCCTTTCGTGATTTTTTCCGCCGAATCCATCTACAGTCTATGGATCAGTATGAAAGCGGGAAAACAGCAAAGGGCAAAGAATTCTCACTCCCGGTATTCCCAGTTTGCCAATCACGCTTAAACTTTTGACTTAAACGAATCATTCTTATCATAGTTTCATTTCATTTCTAAGTCGACTCCTAAATCTTGGAAAATTTTGTAAAAATAAAATTTACGAAATCAATTTGAAATAATTTTTTTAAGTCAAGCACATTGAAATAAACATTTTTTGTCTCTTGAAATTGTTTCTAAAAACTCTTCCTTTTCGAGAGATTAGCAACTTTATGTCGATTTATTTCAACACGTTTAGGGCCGCCATTTTGTTTTGGGTGGTCCGATTTTTATTTTCTTTATGTCATTTTCCTAGTCTTAAATATACCTTTAAAATGAGGTATCACATGACCATAATTCCCATTTAAAAATTTTGAGATGCCCCCAAAATCCCCCATTTTTATGGGACACTCAAAATTTCCGATTGCTTCAAAAGATACTTTGGGCTAAGTTAGTATCGTTCCTCAAAAGATATTTGTTTGTTTTAACAAACACAAAAATTAAAGTGGGGGTGGGACTTTTAAGGCACCTGGTATAATATATACGGTACCTACATATAATAATTATATAATATATATATATATGATATCTTATGCTCTATAATATGTTTGGGGGCGCAACTTTACTATTCGACTCCCTTGCAGCGGTACCAACGTATAAGCAAGGAATGTCCTAATACGTCATTGTAATGTTCAATTCAATTTCTAAACGTCTGAAATAGCTAAATGAAAACTGAAAATAAGTTTATAAACAAAATGTATTGTAATTAATTATAAATAAATAATAAAACACTTTATACTTTCAACTATATTTATAAGTTATTAAGTAAATATTACACGTAAGCTTATGTCAGACATGGAACATCGGATTGTGAATGCAAAAGTAAATAAACACGATAGCCGGTTTCCGCTATTTCTACGGCTTAACATCACGTAATAAAATAAAATAATACACTTTTAACCTCAACTCACTTCACAAATTGTTTAATTTACACAACTGTTGAAATATTAGAGATACATTGTATGATAAAGCGGTCGAAATGTAAAGTGACTCAAACTGACGTACATAATGTCATTCATGAAACGATTCATGAATTCCGCTATTCCTCTACTTCTAACATCACCTAATAAAATATGTAGAACAAAATAAATAGAAAGACCAAAATTTCAACTTTATAAAACTCTTTAATAAATGAATGTACTTAATGTTAACTGTATTTTAAAATTAAACTGTACTATTACATTTTCACCTCGGTGTAACTTGCATCAATAACGCCCCAACTTTCTTCCTTGAATTTTGAATTATATCGGTATATTTACGCATTCTTCCACCAATAAAGTAGTTCTACATCAAAATTACGATTCAAATTTTAATAAAATAATTACTAACTGACGAAAACTATTGCAAGTACTAATCAAAATTAGGTAATAATGCAAAGTAAAAAAATTACAAAATGTAATTCATATTTTAAGTTTATTAATACATCCAACATTGTATATTATAAAGTAATACTCATTTTATTCGAATACTACACACAAATTTAAGATACTTCTAATAAAACTTAAATAACATTGTAATCAATTCAAAATTGTAAACTTATAAAATTATTAAACAAAAATTAAAGATTTGTTTGAATAGAACAGTTAATTACAACCTTATATATAGGCCTATAAAACAAAAATAGCCTAAAATTCTAACTTACATTACATTCCAAATTTATTCAAATACAAATAGCAATCACAAATTAATTTCTTTTTTTTAAACAACTACAACTTTACATCATACAAAAAATAAAATAGCCTGCAATTAGGTCCAACTTTACTATTTGACTCTAGGCTAGCCTATAGCAACAGAAATGCAAAAATAATAATAAGACTTACCTATACTGTTTAGTCACAGTATATTGCCGATAACAGTATGATTATAATATTTGTATGATTATAATATTTCGTCGTATTACCACTTTATATAATTAGAATAAAAAAAAAACTAGAGGACTGACCTAAACTGTTTAGTCACAGTATGTTGCCGATAACAGTATAATTATAATATTTCGTCGTTATTATCACATTTATAATTAGAATGAGTTGCCTAAACTGTTCGTTTCCACACAAAAAATTTCCATAACGAACTTTTGATTTGAAAGTTTTTAATGTTGTACGTGTTGAAGATGGTTAATATTGGTTTCCCGGCATCAGTGAAGTGTATAAATACTATATTTATTAAGAAAAAAGTTCAGGTTTGTGGGTTTATAGTAGTTTTCATTGACAAGTTAAAGTAAACAATTACCTAAATTTCCATAACGAACTTTTGATTTGAAAGTTTTTAATGTTGTACGCGTTGAAGATGGTTAAATATTGGTTTCCCGGCATCAGTGAAGTATATAAATACTATATTTATTAAGAAAAAAGTTCAGGTTTGTGTGTTTATAGTAGTTTTGATTGACAAGTTAAAGTAAACAAATACCTAACCGTCTTACAGCACTTTTTAGGGCATAATTTCATATTTTTATTGCACTTTACACAATAGTATTGCTCTGTTATAACTTTGAGCTCCTGGAGCCACTTTAAGTATTCCAGGTTTTTAACGCTTCTTTACGATTAACTTTCTTAGATTTATTTTTCCATTATTTTACAGTTTTCTCAAACAAAATTGTTTCACTTTACAAAAACTCTGTTATGACTTTTGCACACGGGACTTGTATTTCTAGGCTACGCATACGCGCGGTTAAACACTTGTATTCCTACGCATGACGTCACAACTTATTTCGAAAATGTCAGTCCGTATCGCGATCACAAAACTATACAATTACATGAAGAATAAATACATTCTTAAATATATTATGTACAAATTGTGTACCAAAATAACATATCATAGCTTAAAACATGTAATTGCAGTTCTTAAACACATTACACAACAAACAATACAATATTAATACGCATTACGCATTAAACATTTATACGCTTTACATACGGGAAAAAAGGAAAAATAACTTCAAACATTTATTTTTTATATTTATTCGTATATTTACAGTTAATCTTCGTCGTCTGCAAACATATCTATATTTACAGTAATCATTATACCACTAATCTACTGAACTACAATATATAATTCAACATTCAATTAGTACAATATAGTTAGGTTGGCAGCACTACTCTCTATCCTAAAAAAAAGGTCTTCTTTTGCAAACATATGAGCGGGGAGTCGAATAGTAAAGTTACGCCATGTTTGGGTGATAATAATTTAATTACAATGAATTAATGTTATTATATATGCAATTAGAAAATTGGGGAATGTTTTGGAAATATCACTATATTGGGGAATTTTTATCTAGCTTATGGGGAAATTACGTGTGTAGCATCTGGCAACACTGATTGAGTAATAAAATGTCAGTGTCAGTGTAGTTCTTAGTCTTAACGTATGTATGTATATAAACAACATAGGGTCAGTGCTGTCTGCTGTACTCAACGTGAAGGCGGGACGATGTAGATGTGATTTATGTAATAATAACTTGTATTATCTAGAATGAGATTTTATTTAGAATAACGAATCGTTAGGGGATCAATTAGGGATGACTGTTTAAATTGTTTGAGTTTTTTCCTGCGACATCCTTTTTGGATTCAATATGAAAACTGTTGAAGGAAAAGTTGTGGTTTTAGGCGCTCAAGGTTTGTTAATTTTACATTGTTTTTAAACATCTATTTAACACTTACATCTAAGTAAAATATATTTTTAAGTTAAGTGAGATAATAATCAATTTCATTTGTAAGTGACTGCATACTTATAGCTTTTGAGATATTTCAACATCAGAATTTGGTTTTTATAATTAATTTTAAATTAAAATATTTCAAGTTCAATAAAAAAAACTTGATCCCAACATTGGCCTAAATTTTAGCCATTTAGAGACTAAGCCTATTAGATGAGTTATGTAATGACTTATTTCACTCAGCCTACTTAAAATTTTTAGTAACAGTAGGGTGTGAAATAGGCATATGAAGCAAGGCATGTTGGAAAATGTTATAATAATTTTAGTTTCCTGGAATATTAATGGGTGAATTTCCCTTACACCAAAAAATGATCTATTACTGCTGTATTGCCAACCTTGCACAAAAAAATTCTCTTCTTCAGTTGTATCACAAAATCTGTCAATGTTTAAATGTTATTACAATTCACAAACTAAAGAAAAAGCTATATTTTGTAGGCCTAATGCAACAAAACAGTAAAACACTAAATTTTCACTTTTCTGTAGACTTTTTGTATATAAATAGGCCTACCTACTATACAAACTTTAAACAAATTATAATAATACAAACAAAATATATGGTTTTAGTGGGAACGCTGTGACCAGAGGTTTTATAGAATTACCCTAAATTTCACTTTTTCCTTTGTACAGCCTATAGGTCTAATGAAATTAGACATTTCACTGATGATGGGAAGTCAATTATAAACAATCTAAAAGAAGTACAACAGACAAATTATAAAACCAAAAGTTCCTTATATGATTTAACATAGAGAATCTTCAGTCAAGTTTTTATTCGAATTGTGATATAGGCTAACAGGTTTGCCAGATTTGTTCGGACTAGATTTGTATGAAAGTAAGAAGTGCTACCTACTTATTATAATTGTTTAGAACTTAAAAACTTAGCATCAGCTGAAGAACTTAAGACCTTTTTTTTAGAAAACTCAGAAGTGTTACAAACTTATATAAGTTATATGTTTACAAACTGGAAACATAGCCTAGGAACTGTAAGTTGCAATTCTGTAATCTTTCATTATGACGTACTGTTCAATTTGGCAATGCTAGTCAACTCGAGGACTTATTCTATTATTTCATAGCATTCAGTATGGTTCATTGTTATTGATTTACTATTAAAGAACTTGTAAAAGTAGCCTACTTATATTTTTCAAGTATATTTTTATTTCTTTAATTAGTTTTGTTTAGCCAACTTATTGTTTACACTTTTGTGTCTGTTTCCAAAGTGATAAAGTGATTTATTTCCCGCTGATAGTTTTGGTGTATTTAGAGTCGGTTTAACGTGTTCTTTCAGAATATGAAGAACACTTTGAAAAATCTCTGGTCATGTCCTCCATTTTTACAAAAATGTATAGCCTATATTTGCAGTTAATTAACGCATTAAAGAAATGATCCAATTATATTACTGAGACACACGTCACGCTATTAGTTTCCAGTTTGTAAAGCTACACATATCGCTTCTTTAATGAATATGTACAGTATATCATATAAAAATTGCACATATCATTAAGCAAAACATAAAATTAACCAAGTAGGTAAATACTTAAACACATCATACAAAAATAATAATAACAAAGCCTAGACCTTTACAGCCTCCAGTTACACTATGTTTCTAGTTTGCAAACATTAAGTTGGTAGCACTTCTTACTTTCCTAAAAAAGGGCTCAGCTGATGTTATTTTAACCAGTAGGCCTACTGTAGTGGTATTATTAAAGTTCACCAACCAAACAAAGAGTTATCTACTGCTAGCTGTGATACTCCTAAAACTATTTGAAGCCTAAGCTTGTAAAACAATTGAAAGCCTAAATATAGATTTACCTACCTCTACCGGCATTGCTGGTACTTCGTAAAGAAATATTAAATTAATTTTTATTATGTAGGTTATGTACCACCTAAATTATATGTGATGCGGAATATGATAAGGGACTTCTTGACGCAAATTTTCGAAATTGAGTTTTTGTCATTTCCTCAAAGAAGGTCGATTCCTGAACAATTTAACACTAAAATCATAATTCTATCTTAAAAATTAAGGAAGCTATGGCCAAATGAAAATTAGTTAAGGAAAAGGGTAGTTTTGAGAAAAACGCAATTAAAGTTTTGAATACCAATTATGCCAATGTTGGTTTATTTCATGCCAACGTTTGTATTATTTATGCAGCTGCTTACAACAGAATAATCTACAACCTTGCATAATTAAGGAATTTTTAATTATTGTGATTTTTAATAATAGATTGTGTCTAGATTATTATTAATGTAATAATACAAAATGTTGTTTGTTGGATTTTAAACCTGTTTTTATTACATTTTTAACCAGTCAAAGAAAAGGGCTATGTTGTCGGGAATGGTATCAAAATAATCAGAAGATGTTCTACTATTAGAAAACTACAGTTAGTTGCCTGAAACGTTGCTAGACTATAGGAGATGCTACTTTCTGAGACACTACAAGCAATGTTAGTCATTACGAAAAGGGACCTTTTGTCGCACCCATGTTATTTCTCCATAACGACAAGAGGTCCCTTTTCTCAGACCTGACATCTGTTGCTTAGATACAATTTTTCGATTATTTCTCGACTACAAACCACTTTACAATTGATGTTAGCTTGTAAATAAGAAGTTGGGCAACAATAATCGATAAAAAACCAAAAGTCGATATTTTTGACCCTTACTACTTATTTTGCCTGTAGGCCTACTGGAAATTTTACTCTCCCGACAAGAGGTCCCTTTTCATTTTCCGCATCACATATATATAAACTTAGCTTTAACTTTCCTTTATGTAGCGACATATAGGCCTAAGTATTGTTTTAACCACAGAACTTCCAGCTTCAGGCTAGCTTCCCCCTTTAGTTTCTAAAGACCTGACTGCAGCATAACTGATTGTATTAGTCATAAATAGCATGTTCACTGTCAGTGTGAATCATGATAATTATGACTAACGCTCTATTTTTGCTTATTATTTACATAAGATGAAAAGTGCTTGCCACATCAGATGCAAGCTTTCATTTTCTGTAAAGCTATGGTGTAGATATCATAATTTGTAGCTTTAAGCAATGTTAGCACTTAGCAATAAATATACCTAATAGCATAGTGACTGCATTTTCCTAACTTTGAGACAGCAAATGAGTATTCTATATTAACCGGATTAGCTGCAAGTAATAAATTTACATGGCAGAAGCAGTATTTTGTATGGAATCCAAATATTTGTCTGATAAGCACTTGACGATAATTGATTTAACCCATTATCAATCAGTTTGTTTGCTTTTGTATTTTCAGAGTCCAGAGTGCATGCATCCTTCTTCTAACAATTCAACTTCTAGCTTCAAAGTTGTACATGTTTTTATGTATCTATTTTATTATTTGTTCATTGAGGCAGCATAGTTACATTTTAATTTGACAACTTTCAAACAACATACTAGGCCTATGAATAAGGAAAAATTGCTGACCTTAATAATCATACATAGACTAGGGGCTCTGCCCCTGGACGCTCCGCGTCCCAACCCCGCCTCAAATGGCTGCTTCGCTTCGCTCGCTGTTGGAAAATTTTACCTAATCTAAAAAAAACTGGTAGTTGTGAAGAATTATATTAAAACCTGATTATAATAATTAGCCCAATTGGTGTTTTGGTTCATTGTAGGCCCACCCTAAAATTATGTTCAGT
>JAGFPH010001110.1:73227-117567 GCA_018207615.1 Philaenus spumarius | reverse complement strand
ATCATAATTTCAGATCTTTTATTATTATGACAATAGTGCTTTTATTACTTAAGATCTATATATATAAAAGCCAAATACCACTCACTGACTGAACACTTAAAAAGAATACAATTACGTTAAAAAGACTGAAAATACCAACCACCACGGGCAACGCCGTACGGGTCAGCTAGTAATAAATATAAATGTAAAGTTTTCTTTCAATAGTTTTAGTGTTAGTTTTAATTTTCGTGTAGTGATATCGGTGAGTCTAAACTCTCATTTTTGTAGCTTATAACTACTAAGTTAAAATTATTTGTAATGTATGTATCGGGGTAAGTTAGAATATAAATGTGTATATATATATATTTGTATTAGTCTTCTAATTATATTTATTATATTACATTTCTGTATTTATATTGTAGAAGATAAAATATATATTTCAAGACAAATAATATACATGGGCACAAAACTGTAAATTGTGTTTTTAGTACCGGTATCCCATAGGGAAAATACCATGTTTTAAAGTGAAAAAAACAAAATACACCTTCAAACTATTTTTATTTTGCAAAATTGTAATATAATGTCGATAGAAAACACAGTAATAAAGTTATTTAAAAAATAAAAACTAAGAAATAAGTTTAAAAAAAAAATTGTCAAAAAGTGCAATATTTAGTGTAGTGCATGAAAAGGTTAATGCAATGCAGTAGGCTAATCTTGTATTTTGTTTAACCAGGTTGATTTCTTTGCCAGTTATTGTAGACTGAATTAACGAGGCTACATTGTAAACTAAATTTCATGACGCAATTTTGTTGACTAGATCCATTCCATTCTGTTTTATATAGGTATGGGATACAGCCGGACAGGAAAGGTTTCGTTCTATGGCTCCTATGTATTATCGCAGTGCTAATGCTGCTCTTCTAGTATTTGACATAACTCAGTATTTTACTTTCACATCTATAAAATCTTGGATTAAAGGTCAGTGTGGTTTTAATGTCCGAGACATACGATATTTGTAAAAATAATCCTTGTATCATTAGTGCTAAGCCACCATCTTCATTGGTTTAACAGAAAGTTAAGACTTTAAGAAACAAAGTATTTTATTTGTTTAGGAACTTGTTGTGCAGCAGCCAAATGTATGTTGAATAAAATGGGATTACTATGTTTCTACTCACTATAGTTTAGGTTTTAGTAGCCAAGTAGGAAAGCATAGATTCATTTACTGTGTCTGTTTTTAATATATTGACTCAAAACTCGGTGTATTAGTAGCATGCATAAACATGATATATATTGAAAAATTAATTTAATTAATATATTGCCAACCAAAATGGCTATAAACCGATTGTAATAGACAATACACTTAGGAAAATGAATCAAAAGAGAAATAGCACCATACCCAAAACAAAACAGGAGAACAAATTTGTAACACTACAACACAACCCCAAGTTCAACAATGCAATAGGTAATGTCTTCAGACAGCAGGGATACAAAATACCATTCAGAACCAATTCCACCCTAAACCAGATATTAAACAGGAACGTAACCAAAAATCAGGACAAATTCACAAGCACCGGCGTATACAGATTAAATTGTAGCTCATGCGATAAATTTTACGTGGGACAAACAGGACGTTTGTTCACTACGCGATATAAAGAACATATCCAAGAACTAAAACACCTTGAAAAATCAAAGTTTGCGGAACACCTGGTAAATTGCGATCATTCATACGACAGCATGAATGATAACATGCAAATATTACTGAAATGTAAAAAGGGTAATTATATGAACCACATGGAAGAATATCAAATATATCGCAATGAGCTAAGAAATCCGGATGGATTGCTAAATGATAAGAAACAATTCGATGCAACCCCCACCTTCGAACTTATAAACCGGATGACCACATGCCGATACACACAGTGCACTGAGTAGTGCCGGCATAAAGATATGGTAGCGTGGTCGTTTATATGTTTGATTGTGCACGAGTATTGTGTAAATGTAATTTTGTGTTAAATGTTTTTAATTAAGCGTTTTTGATCACCCGACGATGGACGACAAATGTCCGAAACACGTGTAGTGAACACAAGTGACTTTTAATGAAGATAAAAACTTGAAAAGATTGCTGGCGGTGAGTCCAATAACTATAGTTATTTAAAAAGCATATCCGGTTGCTCTAGATCATAAATATAATAAATTAATTTTGGAAGTTTCGGTATTGGATCGGGTTCCAGCTGATAATAAGGAGCTAGATGTGACGATAGCCAACTATACAATGACCCTACTCATCGATTCAACTTGTCTTGCCAGATATCTTGAGAGATGACCTACAAACTGGCGATAGATAGAACTAGAAGAAACTTAAAAAACAGTAGAAGGGTTGGTGTACGTTTTAAAGTTAGGTAATATCATCCCCAAGAAATCTGAGAGACCTATAACTAGTGGTGAAGATACCAGTTGAAGAGAGTTAGATGAGACATTAGTCGACCATACCATGACTCCTGATTGACTCAAACTTGTCTAACTAGTAGTTTTGGAGGGTCAAGGTGTAGACCGTGACGATAGGGTGACCGAGACCCTTCCTATTGACTAATTAATGTTTTATGCTCTAATTTGTATATTATACTTATAGCTTTCTACTCTAGATAGAATAAATATTAAGATATTGCTTTAATGTTTCATTAAATAGAACATTACTGTAGACCAATTTATAAAGTGCAGTTACTTGTGTATTGTCGGTAGAAACACAATTACAAGTAAGCTGATTTTTGTGTAATTGTACCTTTGATTCTTGCAGAGTTGCAGAGAAATGTGGAAGAACCTTTAGTATTGTGCGTAGTAGGTAATAAAACAGATTTAGAAGAACACAGAAAAGTTTCCAGAGAAGAAGCTCTCGAGTACACATCTTCAATCGGTGGTACATATTACGAAGCCTCAGCGCTCTATGACCAAGGTATGTTTACAAATTAAAATATTAATGAATGCGCATTGATTATTGTTACAAAACACAAAATATGTTTCCAAAAACGCTGAAAATGAGACCTAACTTAAACTAACATATAATACACATATTATTTGGTAAGTAGGCTAACACAGTATAGACAAATTTACAGTTTCAGTCTAAAAAAACTGGAAAAAGAGTGGGCTAACTATGACAAATTGTCTGAATAAAATGTCTAGGCTAAGTCGGAAAAAAAAGCGGTAAAAACTAAATATTCGTAAACTTCACGGCCTTCTGTATCAACTAAGAACTGTTCATTTCTTATCGATATTTACATCAATTTAAAGATAATTTCAATACGAATCGATAGGTATATAATACTTACTTGGTTTATAATACTACTAAATAGATAATCGCTAAAAACTAATCGATACCTACAGGTACTTTTTACCAGTATAGAAACTGCTTGTGTAAGGTATTACATAAAAATCTGTAACTATTTGTTGATAAAAGGCAGTGACAATCAGAATAAATACTTTCAAAGGAAAAGGTTTGATCTAAGCAGTGGAGTAATCAAAATTATTCCAAAACAAAATTTAACCATAAAAAAACGAGTGAAAAATGCGCATTTTATTCGTGTTCTATCGCATCAAACAAACTGAACGACATTCCAACATTTCTTGCGTGACTTTGTATATTTTTTACATGTTTATTATGTGTCACAATGTAATAAACTATATACGAAATTAATCTTTAGAATGTTCTGCGTACAATGATATATAATATAAATTATTTAAATATTACTTTAGATTCACAAACTTTGATTTAAAAAATGATTGTTAAAAGAGTACCTGAGGTACGCTTTGCCAGTGGGGTGACGCTTTAAAAGAGTACCCCAGGCACTCTTTGCCAGATAAAGGGTTAAGCCTAAGGTGATTGTTTAGTGCTAGCTGTCAGATCATGGTTTTAAATCGAGCATCATATAGTAATGACAATAGTGGATCGTAGCAGAGCAGAAAGAGGCAAACCAGCATGTTTGTTTCTTGTTTTGCAGTACAGCGAGTGTTGAGTAATTCTGATTGGTCTGGAATTTAATTCTCATCTTCTATTTACCCTACCAGGTATGGTATTTTCTTCACCTGGTATGCTTCAATACTTCAGCGTTTTTATCGTTTTTCTAACATCAGTATTTGACCCTTTCCCCCGGATTCATAATCGGCACCAAGTGCCTCATACCAACCCTCTTAAATGGCCGAACTTGTCACTTATATTCAGTTAACGTATTAAATCATGTATGGATCCACTATAGTAATTTTTTAAAGGTTCTGGCTCTGTGAAATTTAATCTATCGGACCTTTTTACTGAAATATTAGTGTTATGCTTTTTACTACGTCTTTTAGGTAAACATAACCTTTTAACTGGTTGAGAAACATCATCTTTGCCTATTTCTCCTTCTTCTTCTGATTAATCCAGTTCTAATTCAAAATCACTTGCACCTGAACTGTAACTATCACTAGAATCTTAATTTAAATCAGAAACATAACTTTCTACTAGTATTTCTTCAATTTCACTTCCATTCACAACGTTCTGTCTAACTGCCATGTTTTACAAAGGTCTTTGTTGTCAAAAGCTGTGTTACAGCTGTTTCTAAACACAGATCTATAATCCTAAACAGCTGAAAGAAATGACAACTGGTATACAACATACTGTAAAATGTTCTCTGAACAAGTTTCTGGAGTTAGTTTTAAAATATTCCAACAGATGGCGAAGTTATGCGCATTTAAAGTACTACTAAGGGCTACTAAGGAAACCGCGGGAAGTGAAACAAATAAAGTACTACGAGTTACTACGGAATCCGGGGGAAAGGGTTAATGAAAAATGTTTTAGTACATTGTTTAGATTTTCGTGAACTTTTGATTTCCGACATATTCGGGCAAATATCATTTTGGGATCAAAAGAATATTGCTACCTCTGCCGATATATGCCTGGGTAAATGGTTATGTTTAGAACTTTTTAATCAATTTCAGTGTATTGAAAAAGTTTGGATACGGCAAAATATTTATCACATAACACTCAACGATAAAACATTATGATGAGTAAACAATATTTAATGACAGGTTAAACATTTTGGTATACCTTTTTGAATTTAACTATAGTTGGATAATTTAAGTGGAAAGATGATTGTGTGATGATTTACTGCAATTCAACCAAAAATTCAGTAGTGAAAGCAGTTTGTGATTGTATGATTTCGTTGAGTTGTTACAACCCAATAACGTTTAAAAATGAACAAATTCTGTTTTATATTGTTGTAAATTCAATTGTTACTTTGTATTTTCTAAATTGGTTGGTAAACAATCGCACCAATTGCTCAATAACAAGAACTGCTAGTTGTATACAAATCCAAAATATAAATAAGCTTTTAAAAAATAAGTAGCTGATATAATAAACAGTTTTAGCATTGTTGTTAGTTTAAAGCTTGAAATAGATGTTATTAAAATGTAAAAGTCGTAATTATTAGACAAATTATAATTTTATAATATAATTTACTTAATACGAAATCATGCTAAAATACTTTAATATTAAAATTATACAGTAGAGTCCCGCTATTCCGAACTAATTGGGACCGAACACTGTTCGACTTAGCGGGGATTCGGAATAGACGGATTTAATTAATAATATCAACGTATTGACTTGTTAAGGCGTAAATTAAGTGCGGGGGCATCTGCTAGTGTCAGTTCTATACAGCGTTGATCGGATCGGAGGAAAACGAGGAGGAGGTAAACGCTAAAAGTAAACTCATATTGTATCACACGTAGCGGCAAATGCTCTTGACCTCGCCTTAGTATAGGTTTACACCATCCGTATTTTTCCTTCCGCTGCGTTACGATTCCGTTTTCTTCTAAAAACGGAAGGGAAGGGAAAGGTTGTTCAAACTGTCCGTTTTGTCGTCCCCCACCACAGTCTGTCCGTTAGTACCGCATCGTCTTGAAAAATTATCGAGAAAAAAAATAATATTCCTTCGAGATAACGAAAACGGATGAACGCAACCGGCAGGTGGCAACAACACTACTACTGCCTAGCTGTTGTGTCTAATCCTTCCTTCTTTCTGACGGACCCGGAACCGTTTCACCGGATGCTTGTTGCCGTAGCTTCCTTCCCGCAAATTGGATGGAAAACGCGAAGGAAACAAAACCGAATATTTGATCCGTTGACGCTTCACGCTTTCAATTAGGTAGACTTAGAATAAGAGGATGACTAAGTACTGGTCAAAGTCTAAGATTTTTCTTAGGTGAGAAACTAAGATTTTCCTACCATTTTTTTTTAAATTCACCAGGAGCATAAGTTAGGGCTTCTCTTTCTTTTCTTCTTCTTCTAGATTAGCCACTTTCTTTTTATTTTGATACTCTCTAAATTTTATTCTTTTCTTTTGTTGCCTGTGCTCAACCGTACAGCATCATATTTCTTGGCAATTTTCGTAGTGCTACTTCCGGGCAAGGCCGTAACCTGGGGGGGGGGGGGGGTTATGGGGGCAAACCCCCCTCCGAAATCCCGAAATTTAGTAGTAAAAATTAAGACTAGATTTAAAAAGTGCAAACTAAATTATAAAATAGACAACACAACAGAGGACCCAGCAATATATTTTACATCATTGTGCATTGCATGCATACTGATATTTAGATTTACTTGATTAAACTACAACGTACAATACGCATGGATGCAGTAGGTTACAGCCTCAATTGTGAGCTTGATCTGATCTGTTAAATAAGAAAACTATGAAGGTTTAGCAAAAATACTTTACTCTAACAAAACACGCAATGCATTGTGTATTGAAAATACTCCCAATACGGGGGTTGGCGTGTGAAGCACACAATGATCTGTGTATTGAAAATTCTCCCAATAGGGGGGGTTGGCATGCGAAGCACGCAATGCATTGTGTATTGAAAATACATCTAATATGGGGTTGGCGTGCAATGCACTGTGCGTCGGCCGCTTCTCATAGTGTTCAGAGTCAAGCTCACGTGCGTCCTTAGCAGTGAACGAGTTGAAAGGGTTTAAATTCAAATCTCTGGTCCTGACCTAAACCGCCCCCCCCCCCTGAAAAGTTTTCCTGGCTACGGCCTGGCTTCCGGGACTGCAAGAAAGCCCACAGGCCTGCTGAGTTTCACTTATCGTTTTCATATAACCGGATGCTTGTGGCTGTAGTTTCCTTGCCGCAAAACGGATGGAAAACGTGAAGGAAACAAGACCAGCTTTCATTCCAATTTGGTTTCAGGCGTTTTCATCAAGCTTAGGCTCTGTGTATGTCTCTATTTAACTTATTTGTATAACAATAAATGTACGTTTTAGAACGTCTTTTTAATTTCTCCTGTTTTTATGTTAAAAAAATCCATATTTTTTCTGAACTCTGTTCAGAATAGGCGGATTTTCGGAATACCGGGACTCTACTGTATATAAAGGTTTATGTAACAGCTTAAAAGCAATTCTCAACTTGGTCGTATGCTTAACACTTTGAACCCGAAGCCCGAGTATAGGTCGGGCCAAGTTCGCGGCGCCAGCTACCGAAGCCCGAGTATACCTCGGGTCACTCTATTTAATTCTATAACTCAGCTTAGTCGGCATATATTTGGGTTTAGTCATTCTCATCATGTTTATTAGTTGTTTTAGTTCGTATGTCTTTGGCATTTGGAATTTTTATAACACTGGCCAACAAAAATATCAGATGGTGTCTGATCAGCTATGTATTCTGTAATCGACGTTTGTCTGCTTAGCGATGTAACTCGATGACGATGTGTATTTCCACTAGTTCTGATTGTGTTGTAAAATTTTTTTATTTATTAGTGGTATTTTATTGATTTGAAGTTTATAATTCGTAAGTGTTTTTTTAGTGTTTGTAAAGTGTAAATAAATTGTTTGTTGTAAACTAAAGGACTATGTAGCTATTTTTTTTTAAATAATTTTTCATAATTTGTTACCATTTTGTATTTTTAATAAACCTTTGAAGTATTTACATTTACTTAAAGCTTATTCTTTTGCCTTTAAAATGATATATAATATGTTACACTTTTAAATAAAGTAAGTAACAGAATTTTTTTTTAATTCTACCAAAACTACCAGGTAGCTACGCACGACACGACAATGCGTTAAGGGTCCAGGGTTCAAAATGTTAATTCTCTGCTCTGCTTGCATCTCTGATCTCTCCTCTGATCGCAGCTTGCACCGCACAATCACCCTTAACATAGATCTTGAATTTTTGGGTGGCTTTTATACTGTAATTTTTCTTCTAGCACATTCAGGGAACATAGTTTTTGTGCTTATAGATGACGGTTAGGTTAGGCTTGATATAAAAACGATTAAATTTTCGGCGTAGTTGGATTTTTGTTTCATGATTTTATAATTTTTTCAAGTGATGATAAAAATGTGTTTTGAATCTTTGAGCAAAAGAGCTATCGTTTTCTTCATAATTGTTTTTTTTTTTTTTTTGGTTGCCTAAGTCGTTGGATATGTGTTAGGCCATATTAAAGTTGTATTTAGGTATTGAGTATTGGTAGACAGAGTAATGGTAAGTTTGTGTTTGGAGAGAGAAAGAAAGAGAGATAATAATGTATATTAACCTTTTGCGCTCCATAGGCGAACTCAGTCCGACATCGCTAATTTGCCGTTGTGCTCCATTGTCGGACTCATTCCGACACATGTTTTAATATTATTTCTATGTTCTAAACAAGTGTGGAATCTGTGGTTTTCGGTCTAATGAGACTTCAGTGTTGTTAAAACAGTTTAGAAAACAGTGGCAGATTATATTGGCTGTGGAATGTATTTTATATCTCTCTGAAGTTGAGCAGCTGTCAGTCATGATCGAGAAATACAAGTAGCATCGTCTGTTATCTTGCATCGTCTGTTATCTTGCATCTTGTAACTTTTGTTTACGCTTTTTCAAATGGTATTTATTTTTATTGTACGTTATTATTTTGCAGTTTTGTAAAGCTCTTTTGTGTAAATTTTGTTTATGTAAATAATATAATAATCTTGTTTTATTTTGTGTTGAGAAATGGCATCTTTTTAAACTATATGTACCATATTTCACAAAAATGTTATTGTTAATATACATTTTTAATAAATATAAATACAATTGACATATTTAAACACACATATTTACTGTAAAAAGTATTTTCCAAGCTCTAATCATTTTCATTACTACTTTTAAATTCATAAACAAAAACATTTTTTTTTTATTTGTTTAACCTAATATATTCAAAATAGGCCTACTCAATAAAAAAGTGTTGTTAAACCTCAAGACTATTTTTAAAATTATTTATTATAATCATATTTAGTGTAATAAAGTATTTTAAAAGCTCTAAACTTTATTTTTCTTATTTTTAATTTCATTACAATACGAAATAATCAATTGATTTTTCTGACCGATTATATTCAAAATAGGCCTACTCAATGAAAATTTTGTTATTTAATCTTTCAACGATTTTTTCCTTATTCTTTGGTTTATTCCGAACAAAATGATATATAATAAGTTATGTTTACTATTTATAGCAATTTTTTGGCGAATTTACAAAAATATTTCTTCAAAAAGTTATATTTTAATTGGATCTGGTGGAGCAGCCAAGTGTCAAATAAATAGAGTGCAAAAGGTTAATGTTTACAAGTGTGTTTATATTTTTATTTTTTGTATGAAATTTCTATCTTTGGAAAATAAAAAGATAAATGTAAAAATATACTTGTTTCGTAGGCTGTTTGTCCCATAAAGAAAACAAGTCTGTAATGCAACTAAGATTATGTTATATCTATTTAGTAGTAAGTAGGCCTACTATCAGTCGGTTCTGTGGCAGGAAGGAACAAGATTAGTTTTAGTTTTAGATAATATAAAGATCGATATCAATTAAAGACCAAAGTCCGGGCTATTTGCTGTTGTAAATATGGCATGTTTGTTTTTCTGTGATCCATATTGAATAAGTTACCACTAGGCTATATAGGGCAAGACTCTGGGGATGATAAAATAATTTTTTTCTTCTTTAAAGTTACAAGTATAGGATTACTGATACCCTGAAAAATATATAATTGATATATTTTATTAATCATAAATGTTGTACAAAGTGTAAGTGTAGTGTATGTACAAGCTAAATTTGTACAGTGTGGAACGATTCGAAGCATGTTGTGTGTGCACAGCCCTAATGCAGCAACATCTGTTTTTTTTTTTATGCAGTGAATCTATAGCCTTGGGGAAACAAAAATGTAAATTACTATTTGTAGACATTGAATATCTTACCTATATAAATGTATAAACCTAGAGAAAATATTGTTTGGATAATTTTATTCTTGTACTAGATAAAACAATGTTATGCTAAGCTCAAAACTGCTTAGATTGTGGGGAAATGTCGTATAAGACCGCTTATATTATGTATGTCAAAATAGTTGTGTAAAAACATTGTTCTACAAATTAATCTGCATTTTATCCTGAACAAAATGATGGTCATATTATTTGCTTATTGTAAAATACAACAATTTTATAAGTAAATTCAGCCAGTAGTGTTTTTTTTAGGAAAAATCGCTTTTTTAGGTTGTGCTAAAGTCATATGACTACAATCCTGTAAACTAAGCACAGTAGAGTCTCGGTAATTCGAGTCTCGATAATCCGAGGTTCCGTATAATTCGAGCCAAAAATAGCATTGAATTGGACCATGCATTGTGCATTCTTTCAGCTTGTAGGATACCGATCTTTAAATTTTTGTTTTCCAATGAATCTGGCAAAAGCGTTTGTACAATAAGTCAATGGTATAAGTGCTTAACATTTTTATAATGCCCTGATCCATTGGCTGTACAATTAAAGTCACGTTCGGGGGGAAAAAAATAACCGTAACGTTGTTCATATAAGTGGGGTAGAGTTATGCGCAGTACAAGTGTCAATAAACGATATGATTGTTCTGTTCTGTTTACAAAAGGTTTTGTCGAGAATTGACAACAGACAGAGATTGGGCAGAGCATCGATGACAAACTACAGTATCGGTACCTATAGAGAATTCTCGGAAGGCAAAATTCGTGGAAACCGGTACCGCGTCTAGAATTACAATACGTGTACAAACACGGAATTCCTGCCCACTATGTCCAGCCCCCTTTCTGCCAGACAGTGACCTATTTATCCTGCGGTCCCTTTCATTGCACAAGACAAGTGTTGAAAAAAAACTTTGAATTAAAGAAGTTGACTTCGAATTATCCATAATTGTTTTATATTGATATCATATAAAGTTCAAGGGACCGAACCGAAACTTCGAATTAACGGTAATTTCGAATTAAAGACGTTAGAATTATACCAAGTTCTACTGTATATACAAAAATAACATAGAAACAAACTTTTCCCGGTTTCGCAAACGTATTCACCTGGCGTGACATCGCAGCTCGTAAACGTTGCAGTGTAGTTACAAAAAACTATTTATGATTTCTTTAATAAGTAAGTTTCTATTTTGTAATGTGTATAAAATCACTTTTTTACCTCAGTGTTCAATACAAAATAGAGTATATTTAATAAAACTTAAATTTTTTCGGAGATACGAGGACTATAAATAGTAGTTTTATCTTAACCACTACACATTCCGTGTATTTTGAGTTTTTCACAATTCGAGGTACTCTCGGTCCCATTCAACCCGAAATATCGGGGCTCTACTGTATTTTCAATGTTTTCTGGCCTACCTATACAAAAACACATGTTCTACCTTATGGTAGGATAATAAACAACAGTTTCTTACTCTTAGTTTATAAAGTAATAGTTTTATCTCAGCAATCAGTCGTACATCACTTTCCTTGTATCTCAACGGGTAATGGTATAATAATTTACCACTTGTAACAGTTGATTCGATTTGCTGGATGATTTGTACACGTAGTTCAACCAAATTCCACTAGATAGTGACACAGTACACGGATTATTGTAATATTCAGCTGACAGCAGTTAAAACTCAAAACCATGGCGGCTAGTTTTTTTTCTTGAGGTGGTAAACTATTATACCACTGCCCTGTAAAGGGTTAAGGTATTGTGCGTGATTCCAGTTGAGTGTAAAGTATAGTTTTATTTTGAACGGCCACATCAGCTTTGCTGGGGCCTTGTAACAAGCATGTTAGTCTACTAGATAAATAAATAAAATAAATATAACCTTTGGCTATAGAATTAACTGAGTTTGCTTAACCTTTTGCACTCTATTTATTTGACACTTGGCTGCTCCACCAGATCCAATTAAAATATTACTGTTTGCAGAATTATTTTTGTAAATTCGCTAAACAATTCCTATAAATAGTAAACATAAGTTATTATATATCATTTTGTTCGGAATAAAACAGAGAATAAGGAAATAATTTTTGAAAGATTAAATAAAAAATGTTTCATTGAGTAGGCCTATTTTGAATATAATCGGTCAAAAAAATCAATTGATTATTTTGTTTTGTAATGAAATTAAAAATAAGAATAATAGAGTTTAGAGCTTTTAAAATACTTTATTACACTAAATGTGACCATAATAAATAATTTAAAAATTATTCTTGAGGTTTAACAACATTTTTTTATTGAGTAGGCCGATTTTGAATATATTAGGTCAAAAAAATATGTTTTTTTTTATGAATTTAAAAGTAGTAATAAAAATGATTAGAGCTTTAAAAATAGTTTTTACAGTAAATATGTCTGTTTAAGTATGTCAATTGTATTTATATTTATTCAAAAATTTATTTTAACAATAACATTTTTTGCGAAATAATGGTACATAACCACGTTAACGTATAGTTTAAACAGTTGCCATTTCTCAACACAAAATAAAGCAAAAACAAGATATTTACATTAAAAAAATTTACACAGAACTGCAAAATAATAACGTACAGTAAAAATAAATCCCACTTGAAAAAGCGTAAACAAAAGTTACAAGATAAAGACGATGCTATTTGTATTTCTCGACCATGACTGGCAAACAGCTGCTCAACTTCAGAGAGATATAAAATATATTCAACAGCCAATATAATATGTCACTGGTTTCTAAACGGTTTTAAAAACATTGAAGTCTCATTAGACCGAAAACCACAGATTCTACACTTGTTTAGAACATAGAAATCATATTAAAACATGTGTCGGAATGAGTCCGACAGTGGAGCGCAACGGAAAATTAGCGATGTCGGACTGAGTTCGCCTATGGAGCGCAAAAGGTTAAGGTTGAGTTTATGTGATCGTTAAAGACATTTACTGAACTTGAAATTAAATATTGTTTCTAGGTATTGAGGAAGTCTTTTTGAACACAGCAATTGGCCTTATAAATTTAAGCAAGGAATCTCAAGTGACGAGTCTTCGTGTGTACGATACTTCTGATCAACAAGTGCGCTCGCCAACATCGACTACAAAACTTGAATACGGAACAGTTCATGGTGTGGACGATGTGGCGCTTGGAGAGGCGCAGTCAGCGTCTCTTTGTTGTTAATATTTAATGTGTTCCGTTTGGATTGTACCTTATTTTTTATATACTGTTATGTGTCTTATATGTTATCCAGTGTGCCTATAATGTGCTTTAAATTGTGAGATATATTTTTAAATAAGTTTTATAGAGTTTAATCAGTAATCAAAATTATGATTAATGTGACAATATATATATATATGTACGATTGTATTGTAAATCCGCTCATTTGTCTATAATAAAGAGTACAGTATTTTTTAAACGCATTAAATAAATAATATTTTTTCAAATGTAATGCTGATTTAAAGATTCCTTTCAAGCCCTTTCTAGTGTTAAATTAAATTAGGAAAAATATTTTTGAGGCGTTTTTTCTTAACCCTTGTACTGTCAGACTGCTCAATTGAGCAATCATAGCGCTCGGCTTTGGTCTCATACTACTCAATTGTCAACTTCACTTATATTGAATATTTCACCCACTAAAAATCATCCGATCGCAATAAAACAAAAACCGTTCGAAAGGAAATGATTTAAACTTTAATTTTTGTATTTACAAATTTGTTCTAAAACATATATTTACATAATTAATCATCGTTTCAAAATTGTAGTTTTCTGAAAAGCTAATGTCGCACGAATAAAACACAAAGAAATGACTAAACTTTGTCACTTCTCTAAAGCTCAAAACCGCGCTGGACAGAAATATTTTGACAATAATATAAAGATACCTTTGGATTCGTCAAGGTTTGAATTTTCTAAAACTGCCTTCCAATCAGACGTTACTCTTATAGTTTTGAAAATATAAAGGTTTTTGTTAACACTTGCAATTGGACAGTTTTCAACCAATGAAACTGCACATTTTACATTCGAGATATCTGTTACAATTCTATATATTTGTATAGATATCTTTGTGTCGTTTTGTAGACCAAACTTCAATCTTTCGTTTGGTGTAAAGTAAACTAGATTTACTGGTAAGATGTTATTCGTACAGCAGTGGGAAAAACAGACTTTTGTTGAATTCAAAACTCGCCTTGAGAACTTCTAACGGTAATTTTGAATACGCTTGATCCACGAGTACTTTTGACAGTTTATTCTAATTTTCTGGAACAAGTCATATAATGTGAACTAAGTTTACAAAGTGAAAATTTACAAGTATATAGATTTAATTACTATTCGAACTTGGCCTGGTTTTGTTAGCAGTCTTGTAGTAGGAACATAAAAACTGGTGTTTTCAAAATAAGAAATTTGAAATTTATAAATATTTTTATACAGTTCTATTTAGAACTAAATTACGAAACTTTTGTACATTTTGAAAAAGTTACAAAAAATGTTTACTACTTTTTGTGTAGGCCTGAAGTTGAACTTTTTTCCTTTCGTTACTGAACATTTTTTGTTTCTTGAGCTAATAACTTTGTAAATTTTACATCAATCAATTTTTTTACTGGCACATACGAATTCTTTGAACCTTTCTCTACAA
Organism: Philaenus spumarius; assembly: GCA_018207615.1. Taxonomy (NCBI): domain Eukaryota; kingdom Metazoa; phylum Arthropoda; class Insecta; order Hemiptera; family Aphrophoridae; genus Philaenus; species Philaenus spumarius. The sequence goes on along the minus strand of JAGFPH010001110.1, from coordinate 102,755 downwards.
AAAAGCCACGGAACACTTTTGGATTGGTTAAAAATTACTATATTTGGCAAATTTTTGAAAATATGCTTGCACACGCACCGAAATGGCTTGGCGTTACAAAAAATTAGCATGGACAGTTGTAGGGTTAATGTCTTAACTTTCTGCTAGTTCTAATAATCACAATTAATGCAAAAACAGAATTCCAGCAGCTAGAAAGCTGAACTGTATTGGAGATTCCAACTGTAGGAAGCTATCCAACATCACATATTTCAGCAAAGACAGGGCTATCCCTAAGGCTACTCAGAAATGCTAACATTCTTATTAGCATAGAGTTAGCTAAAACAAAGCTTGTTAATTTTTACAGTTTAGTTGTATCATAATAGCTTTTTTTCACATATGCCTAGAGCTCTAGGCTTATACTACAGTAGTTTTAGTCACTTGATCAGTATAGGCACTGTGAAACTTTAGCGCCACCTATTTCCATTTGATACTATCGAACAGTTAATGTAATGCGTTCTTTTTCTTTATACTTATATATAAAGAGTGTTCATAAGTCCCTTTAGCCCCCCCCCCCTCATTATTTTTGCTATTGAAAATAAGTTAAAAATACTTTGTACATATATTGTGTGTTGCATAACAGGACCAATTTTTTCATATCTGACCCTCTATGATTTTGCGGGCTAAGGGGGGTTAAAAATTTCAAATATAAAGGTAGGTCATGTATAAACACCATTGAAAATCTTATTAAAGTAGAAACAGAATGGTGCAAATTAGAGCTTAATATCTGATTTTGTTTTAAAGTAATGGACAATCAAAGTTGTGGAAAATTATATTTTTATTATAATACAAAAGCAGGTTTTTGTCAGTAAAAAAAATATTTGAACCTTGTCTTCATTTGAGCTATTCATTTGAAAAAAGGCAAAACTGAGTGCTATTACAACAAATACCAGGAACAAAATGAGGGAGGTATTGCTCTATTAGTACATGAAAAGTTAATTTTCGTTGCTTAATTTTCGTAACATACTTATTGTATTTGTATTACGTTGCAAGTGATGTAAAAAAGAATATATAGGAAAATCTTGAATTATACAAGCACAACCCAGTTGGCAACAGCAAGACAGCTCAGCAGTGGTTCTATACAATCATTTCCTTTTAGAAATAAAGTTTGACGACTAAAATGAATTTCACATTTTATATTAAACTAGGTGGCCCGACCCGGCTTTGCATGAAGAGACAAATCAAAGTTAAATATGAGGATTTTTAGAAACTTTGACACTACCAAACCCCCCCCTCCCAAATTTCGAATTTTTTGAAACCTTTCTTAGCGAGCACCTAGGGCCCTACAGGAAGCTACATACCAAATTTAATTCCAATCCGTTAGGTAGTTTTTGAGATTTCGTGATGAGCGAGTCAGTGAGTGGCATTTGGATTATATATCAGGTGTCTTAAAAGTCCCCTCATATAATTTTTTTTATTAATCGAAATAGACAGATTTGCTTTGGGAATTGTTAACGTGACCAAAGATGGAGTTTTTGATGTATCGTAAATTTCAACCCCTCCCCCAAAAATGGGGTATTTTGGGGGTAAGTCGAAAATTTTAAATGAGAACCCCTATTGAGTGACACCTCATTTTAAAGGCCTTGATAAAAGAAGAAGATTGGCGCAAACCGGAGGTCTGTATGTTGACTCTATCCAACACAGCGGCCAATCAAAGTTATAATTTTCCCCCATTTAAATATAATAGTGGAAACATGCTAGAAACAGGCTGCCTACGGGCAGCAAAGGATCGCGAGTGAAGTATTCGGCCATTTTCGGATCTTTTCGTTCGCCTCTGTGCTTTTTATCTTCTTCGCTCAGTCAGGAAGTCAGCCCGGGCTATTTCATTAGGAAAGTGTGTTGTCCACTTAAGAAGTAATTTTCAATAACGTTTTAACTGGCGCTTTCTTTATATTTTAAAATGGACGAAGAATTACTATTTGAACTAGTTAGAAAGAGGGAGTGCTTGTACAATGTACAGCATTCCGATTACGACAATGTAAAGGCAAAAGAAAATATATTATTTTATTGATATCTATATTACAGAAATAAATTTTCCTTTCTGTATCATATTTTACAATTATTTTAGTTATGACACAGGTTGGTGACTTATTTTTTGTAATCTTACAATCTATTTGATTTTAGTGTACATATTTAATAAAAAACATCAATATCTATGATAACAGCTATTTAAGATGATTTTATATAAAAACAATCTAACAAAATATTTAAAACTTCTACGTAGAAAGAGCACGAAAGTTTCTATACGACGAAAGAGCACGCAGGTTGTACGAAGCCTGTACGCGTAGTGAAAACTGAGGCGACACTGTATGTTAATTGCTCTGTACGTGTCTTGTCCGCGTAGTGAAAACCGGCCTTTAGGGTTTTGATTTTAATATGGTACAGATGCAAATTCTTTTCTTTCCTGGAATACTGGTCTGAGTAAGTAAAACACTGCAATATTCTAAAAACACTATAATATGTAACAATAAAATAAATACAAATACGTATATAATATATGATAAACTTAAAATGAGCAATTCAAAGGTATATGAGCAATATGAAAACTTGAAACTAATTATTTACACGATATGTTATTCACAAAGTCTATCCTTTTTTAAATTTTATCAACAAAACACTGGCATTCAAAAATATAATAATCCAAAGCGTCATAGAAATGAATCCTGCGTAGACAGTAGGTTCGTTGATAGACCACCCTCTTGCAAGGATTGACCTTAAAGATTCTGTAGATAGTGTTAATGGAAGAAAGTAACTGATATTTCTAAGGATTGTGTGCATCCCTTGCACAGGCCAGATTATACCTGAAGACAAAAACAAAGTTTTAAATAATATTTTTCAACTTTTGCAACGTTACAAACAGAATACACAAATACATTAGTACAATAAATGCTAGTGACAGATTGTTTAGGTTAAAAGTATTTAATCTTTTAAAATTGGATCCTTTGTAATATATATTACCCAGAAGTTATAGCCCTTGGTTTCCCTTAGTGTACATTTAAGGGGTATTTCAATTACATGTGAAATTGGAAGTCTCGGTGAAAATTATAAAATAGTATTTTGAGTTTAAACGTTCGGTAGGCTTACACCGAGGATCTGGAGAAAATATCAGATAGGGTCAGCGAGGCCATTGTAGGCTCTTAAGAGGGACACTGTCAGAAGATTAGAAGTACAGTACAGTCTCGATAATCCGGATTTGATGGGACCGGATTAGTGAAAGTCCGGATTAGACGGAAAAAGCCTAAAAAATTGAAGAAATGTGTACAGTTTGTGTTTTTAGTGAGAAAACGTATTCAAATTGGTGTTTTGGTAATACAGTGTACAGTAAATATCAGCGACCACAGAATTAAATAGACTGGTCAAGTCGAACGTAAGAGTGAAGTCAGTTTTAGAGTCAAATACACAATATGACGGATGCAAGTCGCGAGCCACCGGCCAGCCGCTCGTACATGTTGCCACATTACCCGCGAAAGGAAGCTCGTGTTCTAACTGTTGTATGATAAAAACTACAATAGCTATTTTTTTCAAAAAATACTTTTCAGAAAATATAGCTTTTCAGCTAAATTTCTCTCGCTTGCTTGACGCACCTGCCCTAAAAACAAAAAATGTCTTGCAATGCAACTTTTTGATGTCACGACTTAAAAAGTATAAAATAGTTTGGACTTTATTAAATTTTTAAAGTGGCAAACCATTTTTGTTTTCAAATTGTGAACACACCATTAGCGTCCCACACTGATTAAACCGTAAGTTTGTGAAATTTCGAGCATTTTCAGCTATTGAAACTACAGTGTAAATGAATAGGGCGCACTGAAAATTTCACTCCAGACATCTAGCGAAAAACAAATCAAAAAGGAACTGTTTATTCGACTGATAATTAGACAGACAGTCTGCAGTCAAGTATAGTGCGGCGAGCTGGTGAAGTAATTCCTTGAAATACTGTGGGACAAATGATAATTCCTCGGCTGAGCTTTCTCTTCACGCTAAAAATAGCCAAGGACAAATGAACCCTTAACTATTTTCGCTCTCGACAAACTTCAATTGCGTGTACTGTACTCACTAAAGTACTGCAATTTCTATTTTTTTTTAGGGCCGTCCGGATTATCGGAGACCGGATTAGCGAGACTGTACTGTAATTTCATTAAAACTTGGAGAGGTTTTGGGGCCCCTACTTTTGAGTTATAGAGGTTTGCTGATGTGACCAAGAAATCAACAAAATACATCTTATATTTAAAATATTTGACTTAAGGGTGATGGTTAGCTGGAGGAAATAACAAAAGTTTGAGATATCGAGGTACGAATAATCAAGGTTCTACGGAACAAATTTAGACAAGATTTTCACATGCGAGAACAAAAACAATTCTAATCTGGGATCTAAAAAACCAACAACTTACCACATAGCATTACAAAAGGTAAGAAGCTTCCAAGTGCTAGATATGTTGCATTTCGTTCACTGTCAGTTACACATGACACAACAAATCCTAAAACAGAAGAGAAGAAACACTCTTTAAAGATATTTAATTTTTTTTTTTAGATTCTAAATTGTACCAAAGCATATAACATAAAATAGTTTTTTTAGTCCGTGGGACCCCCATCAGGAACAAAGTTTTTCTCGCCATTTCTTCAATTCTTTTACCAGCCTTAACGGCAACATACACACGTAATTTTAATCTTTCAATGGCCGTTTATTATTAGTTAGTTTGTTTTTTATACAAATACTTACTGTTTCCATACGTTTAATGTTATTATAATAAAGGTGTAGAATTAATTATAACATCAAAGCTAAGATGGTGAACACAGTTAAATGTCCATTCATTGTAAATACATTCAATAAACATAAAATGTAGGTTCATCAGTCTGGGCCTAATCTAAAATTATTGTCCGTATGTTTAATTTATTTTACCTATCTTAACGGCAACATACACACTTAATAATTTTAGGTTAGGCCTGCCCTAAATTACTTTCTAGTCCTAACCTAACGTTATTGTATGTATGTTGCCGTTAAGGCAGGTAAAATAAATTAAATATACACACAATAATTTTAGGTTAGGCCTAGACTAATGAACCAACATTTTATGTTTATTGAATGTATTTCAACGCTCGACGATAATATCTGAACTACGCCAAACGGAACCGATCGTCTCTTAATTTAAATTGATGAACCAAAACGCATGTTTCTTGAATGTATTTAGATTCATCGTCATAGCAACCAATTTGATAACGCTTTTTTCCTTACTCATATTTTATATTTGTCCTTGCCATAGCAACCAATTAAGAACACTTTTTTTTGTTGCGCATTACATTTTCTATTTGTTAACTTCTACCACAACCCGCGTTAAGGAACTTCGTTCCAAAAAAAATAAAAAAACCCAGCGCGGTAATTAATTATTCTCAGCCATTTGAACTGAAGAAAGAATTCATGCAGTCTTTAGACATCCTCTGAGAGGTGAGCTTTTGTTTAATTTTATTCTTTATGCATATCTAATCCATAGAAGAAAATACATATAGGCCAATGTTCATATATAATTTGTCTTTAATCATTGTTGAAAAGATTTGATTGTTTTATAACATTATTTGTATCGAAATATTTCAGTTCGATTTCACAGATTAATATTATTCTAACGACTAAGCTGGCGAAGCTGTGTACAACGGATAGGACAAGTAGTTTATACAGTGAAACTTCCAAATAACGGACACTGCTCGGACCACGTAAAATGTCCGCTATTAGGAGAGATGTTTGTACTGTAGATGTACAATTAGCAGTTAATCTGCTGTGTAACAAAGCAAAAATTCATACTGTATATGGTCGATAATAAAAGTGAAATAAATATTGTAATTGTTTCATAAGGGCCTACTGTATTACTGTATTAGTGTTGTGTAAAAAACAGGAATAATGGTTTATTCTCACAATAAAACACAAATTATTAAATTAAATAACAGTCATTATTTATTAATCATTTACACTAAAAAGGGGTGTAAACGATCATTTTTCGCTTAAGGGTCGGCTCTAGTAAAACAGAAAGCAACCTGCGACTCCCTGTAGCGGCGATAGGTTACGTGGACATTGCTCATTTTAAATCCATTTAAAACCCGCAATTATTCAAATAGCGTTTTTTTTTTAAATACCAAACTCTTGGGGACAAAATTCTTCATCCGAATTGCTTGGTAATTTTTCGCTATAATTAATAGTTACAACGTAAAAAAAATATTTAAAATCACCCTATAGCGGCGGTAGGTTACACGGACATTGCTCAGCCTAAATCCATTTAAAACCCGCAATTGTTCAAATAGCGTTTAAAAAAAAAATATAAAAAATATGTCACGTTTAGTGACATCATACAAAAATATTAAAAATCAATGTTTTAAATTATTAATAAATACTAAACAAAATATTTTTCTTAGTTTTGAAAAAGCCATTTGCATGCATATTGGCCATAGCTTTAAAATAACATATCGTTCATAATTATCCGTTAAAAAAATAAAGGAAAAATTTGGATTTTAATTTAACATTGGTGTTATGGAGTGTCAGCCAACATAGAGCCGACCCTTAAAGTTAAACGCTTTCGTTTCAGAGACATCGCAATACACATTGTTCTCACGGTAACTTTATTCAAACTGAATTGTAAAAGGTTTTAACCACCACTGTTGTTATTAAATGGCGCAAAGAAAAGAAACCTAGTTTCCAGGAAGTCAAATTCCTGGTAAACAGGATGTCAACTTCCTGGTAAATAATGAACAAACATTGCATTGAATGTTTCGAGACATCTACAATTCTTAGAAAAGGGCAACATTTTATACTCTGCTGTCCGTAATTCGGAAGTTTCGACTAACCTATTGACTACAAATTTTTTCCGTTTTTGGGAATGTCCGTTATTTAGAAACACTACAAAGGCCATAAAAGCATGAGCTCGGTCGGGGAATATAAAAATGTCCGATATTAAGAAGTGTCCGCTAATTAGAAGTTGTCCGTTAAGGGAAGTTTCACTGTATATATTTATTTACTTTTAGTTTGTTTCACTTAACAACTTTACTTTATGGCAGTGAGACTAATGAAGGAGCAACGTACAGCGGAAGTAAATCAAATGCCTTAACCCTAGAACTGGCAGATCGCACGAAACGTGCGATCATGACAACACATTTGTAACGCGTGATTGTATTGAATATTTGACCCACTAAAAATCTTCCAATCTCAAAAAGACAAACACCATTGGAAAGGTAATGTTTCAAACTTTATTTTTTGTATTTACAATTTCTTTCTAAAACGTATATTTACATACGTAATCATCGTTGCAGTTTATTAGTTTTCTACAAATCAATCGGCGACCGAAAATTCATACAAAACATAACGAAATTACTCAACTTTTGTCAATCTCTAAAACCCGCCCAGTAGGTTCTCTTAGTTAAATCTATGTATCGATGGATTCATCACAATTTCCCCTATCCAAAACTTTCATCCAATCAAAAATCGGACCAATAGTTTTGAAGTTAGAAGGGGTTTTGTAGACCCTTGCAATTGGTCAGTTTTCCAACCAATAAACAGCGTTATTTATTTCACGTGATATCTGTATGACCTCAATCGTTTTTTATAGATATTTTGGTATCTTTGTAAAGATAATTCTTCAAGCTAACTTCCTCTGTAAACCAAATTTGCTATATTTGAACAGTTTATTGTGTAGGACCGTGGGAAAGTGTCTGCTAATACGGTCTCATCTAACGATCAAATCTAAGGCGTAACGGACTTTTACAACATAGCCAGACATAGGAGTATGCGCACGCATCTTGTACAGACGAGAGTTTACTATATTTTTCTAACTTTTGTTATTCAAATAATTCTAAGTCAAACACTTTCATGAAAAGATAATTTACAAGTATAAAGTTCAGTTCTTTGATTTATTCTCTACACTTTGTTATAATAATATTTTATTTTTGGGCACAGCATATATTAGTAAATTACGTTTCTAACTTGGCACACATTTGATAGCAGACTTGTAGTAAGAACATAAAATCTCGTGTTTTCAAAATAAGAAATTTGAAAATTTTAAATGTTTTTATACAGTTCTATTTAGAACTAAATTACAAAACTTTTTTACAGTTATAGAAAAAATTACAAAAAATGTTTACTACTTTTTATGTAGACTTAAAGTTGAACTTTTATTTTTCGTAACTGAACATTTTTTGTTTCTTGAGCTAATAACTTTCTAAATTTTACATCTATAATTTTTTTACTGGCATATAAAAATTCTTTGAACCTTTCTCTACAAAAAAGCTATGGAACACTTTTGGATTGGGGTTAATTTACTATTTTTGGCGAATTTTTGAATAAATGCTTGCACATGCCAAAAAATCCATTTTCGTTAAAGCTGCCGGTTCTAGGTTTAACTAAATTCAAAACTATGCGACTATGTTGCAGGTTCCAACCATAGCAGGCAGGACAAGGGTCTTTAACCTCCAAGCCACTCAGTTTCCGAGTGATACATACATATTTGAGCCAATGCCAGTACCTAATATTATTAGATTAGATAATGCACCAACCTTGTATCTTGAAATAGTTTTTGTAATCCATACATTTATAAATTGAATTGAAAATTGTGTGATTTTCTATAATAGCAACTTAATGATTGTGAGAAACCACTTTTACAAAGACATAATAATTATTTCAAAATAAATACATACCAAAACACATTCCACACATTCCGTCTAATACGATCAGTATCAAGACAAAAATCCATTGGCCATGGTTTGTAACTTCAAACACAACAAGTGCACAGAAAATCACCATTATCGATTGGCCCAACATGACAGAAAATTGTGTAATAACGTGAGCAGTTAGTATTTCAACTCCGGTAATTCCTACAACAGACACAGCTTCAGAGTTAAAGTCAAATGTATTATTTATTTCTGGAAAATTTCATTAAAAAAATTAAATCAAACTGTAAATGCATCGATGTAGGCTTCTAAGCCTATTTCAGATTTGTTAAATTAAAATTGTGAGGTAGGTCGGCAATGGCTAAAAGAAAGTGATAAGAACGTTCTGGAATAATACATTTTATTCAGATTTGTTTAAGAAACTAAACATAAATTAGGAGATTTATTATGCATGGTTTTTCTTATGTTTTCTAAAATATATCTTTTTAACACAATCCTTGTAAATTTGATTAACAGTACTCATCATTAACTGAAACTAAAATCATTCAAAAGAATTACAATTTAAACATATAAATAGACATGTATTTATAAATTTAAGCTTCTAAACGACAATAGGTTTAGTTGTAAATTTAAAACATTTTATGCTTTTAAAAAATATTGTAAAAGAGACTAAAAGTATTGAAAACATGCATTTTCAAATAATTATTTGAATAGATTGAAACATAATTAACAATTTCCTGTTGGAAGAATATTGACCCTTAAAGCCCTAAGCTAAAATATGGGCTACCGCTCATTTAGAGAAAAAAAAAATTTATTTTCTCAATGTTCTTTTTAAATTTTGATTCTTAGGGTTAAGAAGTGCACGCAAAAAATACTCAACTAATTTTAAACTTGTTTTAAATATTTTTTAAGAATTTAAAAAAAATAAGTATAAACTTACCAGAATTTACAATTATTCAAAAACTAAATTCATAAAAGCAATACTTATTGTTGTCTAAAAATAAAACAATTACGGTATGTATTAAACTAAAAAAAACTTAAAACTTATACAAAACTAAAACTTGGGAATGAATATCAGTCGGCTATCAGTACAAACGAACAAGCGACAGCTGAGTAAAACAGATGCGTCTATAGGCGTAAGCCGCACTGAGAACGCTTGCGATAGTAGACTATTTTGCTCTGTCGACAGAACACAGACCGATAAAACGTCACAGACGTTGCTTATATTTTTTATTCGGTCTAAACATACTCAAAGAACATCTCTCTGCACTCTATTGGAAGTTTCGTGAACTATGGAATCATCTAAGCTTGTATTTGTGTATGTGAGACCAACCCTCAGTCCATTACAAATAAATATTTGCCAGGTAGCAGATTCACAAGTACCAGATTTTGAAGTAGGCAGATTTTCTCCCACAGATGTTAATGACTGCTTCTACAGATTTAGAATGCATTATCTTAGACCTCCACCGTCCAGGTGGCAGAGATGTTGTCAAAAGAGGTTCAGGTTGAGTTTGGTGTCCCTCAAGGATCTATACTTGGACCTGTCTTGTTCATTCTTTATATTAGGGATCTATCAACATTACTAAGTACTTTCCATTTTTTACAGTATGCTGATGATACAACAGTCATGGTGCAGGCTGGATCCATTTCCTTTTTGGAGCAAATCACTTTTGTAAGTGTCAATGAAACAAGTCGGTACTTTTCGGGAGTAACTTGCTCAGAAATCCAGACAAAACTGTATCTTTGTTTTATAGTATAAAGCATAGTGATAATCAGTTAACTCCCACTATTATGTTGGGAGATGATGTCATAAAAGAGGTAAAAAGCACAAAATGCTTAGGTTTGGTTATGACAGTAATCTTGCGTGGAAGGCACATGTAGATGCGGTTTGTAAGAAAGTCAGTGCTGGTATTTTTTCTCTAAAGAATATTAAGAATTATTGCACCAAACGAACACTTATTATGTCCTACTATGGACTTATTTAGCCTCATTTAAAATCTGAAGTTATCTTTTGGGGTGACTCTTCTATGAATGAGGTTAGGAGAGTGTTACGTTTACAGAAAAAAGCATTAAGAACTATATTAGGTCTAGACAGAATGGCATCCTGTAGAGAAGAGTTTAAGGAATTAGGCATCTTAACTTTTCCATGTTTATATATTTTTGAAACTATAATCCATTGTTGGAAAAAATGGGAAACGTTGTGCAACATGGATGTTCATAGTTATAACACAAGAAGGTCTAACTTTTTAAGACATTAGCCTCATAGGCTAAATATTGTGAGAAAATTTCCTTCTTATGCAGGTGTTGAATTTGTTAACCAGCTTTCAGATTACTTATGACTGGAAGTAAATTTCATAAAAATTTTTAACTTAAGACGACTTTTGTCGTCAAAATCCTTTTACTCGGTAAGCGAGTTCGTCCACCGTACATTTTAGTTGGATTTTTTGGGGGTGAGTTTTTGGCTATATTGTTAAATCTAATTTTGTTTACTAGTTACATTTTAGCTATGGTGAATGTGATAGTTGTTTGTTATTGCCTTATTGTATTATTGTTATTAATTTAATATTATTGTAATTTCATGACCTTTGAATTATTTATTTATATATATATTAGTTTTTGTACATGTTAGCAAGATTTGGTAATTTGACCTGGCCAAACAATATTTTGTGCCACGGCTATGAAATAAAATGATGAAATGAAATTATTGATGGAAGATCAGAATTGTCAATTACACCATATTCAAATATTCTGCGACTGCCTTAATGTCATTGGTAAGTGATTTAAGAATATCATTATGATGAATATGTTCCTATTATGGTTCTAAAGTACTTTAAAGAGTAACGTTTTGTAGGTTATGTATTGGTACATCCTGAATTTACCTGATACTAATCCACGCTCAAGTATCCCTTCATTCCTTTCAATTAACATAGCTCCTGATGTTAATGCCACTGCCAAGAAGAATATAATCCTACAAAATAAAAACATCACTTTTAAGGAACAGAATTTAACTTATAATACTCATATACAATTTGAATAAGCCGTAAAAATAACCACAGTAGAGTCCCGTTATACCAAACTAATTGGGACCGAACACGGTTTGGTTTAGCAGGAATTCGGAATAGGCGGATTTCATGAATAATATCAACGTATTGACTTGTTAAGGCGTAAATTAAGTGCAGAGACATCTGCTAGTGTCAGTTCTATACAGCGTTGATTGGCTCGGAGGACAGCGAGGAGGAGGTGAACGCTCCTTCTGAACTCTTATCACACGTAGACGCGGCAAATGCTCTGGACCTCGCCTTAGTGTAGGTTTACACCATCCGTTTTTTCCTTCCTTTGCGTTACTATTCTGTTTTCTTCTAAAAACGCAAGGGAAGGGATAGGTTGTTCAAACTGTCCGTTTTGTCATCCCGCAATCTGTCCTTTAGCACCGCATCGTCTTGAAAAAAGATCGAGAAAAAAATAAAATAAATTCGAGATAACGAAAACGGAGGAGAAAAACGGATGAACGGAACTTGCAAGTGGCAACAACACTATTAGTGACTAGCTGTTGTATCTAATCCTTCCTTCTTTTTTAAAGGACACGGTATCATTTTCACAGGATAACTTCCTTCCCGCAAAACACGAAGGAAACACAACCAGCTTTCATTCCAATTCGTTTTCTGGCGTTTTCATCAAGCTTATGCTTTATGTATGTCTCTATTTAACTTATTTGTATGACAATAAATGTACTTTTTTTCACGAACGTCTTTTTAATTTCTCCTGTTTTTATGTTTAAAAAAATCGGTATTTTTTCTGAACTCTGTTCCGAATTGGCGGATTTTCGGAATAGCGGAACTCTACTGTATTAAAAATGTTTTTTTTATTTAAATAATTATTTTCTGCTTTTTAGTCTTCCGAGTTTTTTATAGTTCGAGGTACAGTTAGCTCCAATTAATTTGAATTATCGAGGTTCTAATAAAACGAATATCCATTATTTTGTTAACTACCAAGCATAGTGTGTATTATCTTAATATTATTCACTAAGGAATATTCTTTTATTACATCAGATATTCTTATGTAAACATGGATTACCAAAGAATGGAGTGTATAATTAATCACATTATTTACCAATTAATTTATAAAGGGAGATACATATCAACGGAGGAATATATCTTACTAGTATATTATCTTATTTTATTATTAAAATAAACCTTCAACCTATAACGATACTAAATTAACATCTATTGTCATACTTCCAAACAAATTATAATTTCGGTGTATGTGGTTTGAGTTGATAGTAATTTCCGAATTCCTAGGATCCCATGACAAAAAACCATTTCGACCATTATTACCTAAAACCTGAGATCATACTACTTTTGTCATTGTTGTTTGAATTTTAAGTTGGAATGATCTAATAAACAGAAACAAAAATTAATTAGCTGATTTTGGATCTAAAACAAGTTGATTTTACACTATTTATTTAAGAAGAATGTATTCTCAGTGTTAAAACTTAAAGTTATAAATTTTAATACAGTAAACAAAACTCCTGATATTGCCACATAAAGGAGGTATATTTTAGAAATTTGACCCAGGTATATTTTCGCATGCATTAAAATACTAAAAGTCTTAGGACAATCTGCATGTAGAGTTGTTGCGATATCGGGAAGTTTCCGATATTCGATATTGATATCGATATCAAGCTCTAATACCGATATCACGATATTATCGGAACAAAATATCGATATCGGCAATATCAAATCATATCGATATTATTTTTTTAACGTGTAAAATATAGACTAATAATATAGTAGGCCTAATTATTTACTTACACCTGACCAGAGGTTATGATGTATTTTGCTTGTATTCTGAAACTACATGTCAAACTAACTCTAAAACTCAATCATTTTCGCGGGAATCAAATATTATAGAAATTAGGAAAAAAGAAAACTCTAAACAATACAGCTAAAGTTCAGAAATCTTGGTAATTGTTTACTTACGTATGACTAGAGGTTATGTTACATTTTGCTTACGCTTATATTCTGAAACTACACGTCAAACTCATATACTAGCGGGAGGTTAGTCTATGTTCAGGACGATAAGTTACTTTATATTGTGGACGGTAGGTTACTCTACGATCAAGCGTGTTTTAAGTTCATATTAAGGTAGGTTAAATACAAACATAGATACGTTTAGAAACTAAAAAAAGTCGGACCAGACGATGTAAGTTATACTTCTTTGGCCATTTGCATATTCGTATACTTTCCTATAATTTTTGAAAAAAAAATTTCCCAGCCGGGATCGAACCAGGGATTCTAGCGTGGAAGTCGAGTGTGTTAACCACTCACCCACCGAGACTCTTGAGGTATCTCTTGTAGAGAAAAGGTAGAAAAAGGCACTTTCCGGATTTTACTCCTAACGCGTGACGCGGTTTCTCGACCGACACCCCATCCCGATTACAACGGGCGCAAAGAAGTATAACTTCAAAAACATTCTGTGATTGTATAGGTTAAGTACTTGTCGTAGCGGAGCTACTTCTATTTTTCAATAATTAAATTCTTCGTAAGATTCCCCGGCATCGTATATACAGTCCAGCGGAAAATCAAAGTTAAAATCACCGAGTAACTTTTTGGCCCTTAAAAGGACCTACTCGACGTGCGAAACTAACATCATGCGATTCAAACATCAATTCCATCACTTAACTTTTTGGCCCTCAAAAGGGCCCAACATCAGTCAGCGACCTGCGATTTTCCCGTAAATGCCTTTTACGGGAAAACTCGCCTAAACGTCCTCAGAGCTTCACTCTATTACGCCCCGGTCGGTATATTATCTGTCTGGCGAACATAGGCATGTTCGACCGCCAAGGACACGACGATATCGGCCGGCAATCTTCTATAATCTACGTTTGCTTTCCTCGGAAGTTGACACCTCATCTTCCGAGAAAGAGACTAGCTTTATCTCCCCACAACTTTCTCAAGGACCGTTCCGACTACGCACTGCAGATGTCTGGGATACGTCGACACGTTCACCCGCCAAGGACTCTGCGACATCACCGCGAACGGCACCTTCACTTCTACCGCAAAACTTCTCCCCGCCGACAAGACCTTGTCTTACGGGAGAGTTGTTCGGTAATTTCCCGCGAAACATCTGTCGTGATATCTCAATAATCCCCAGTAAATTCAGTTCCCCGGTCACGTAATATATTTAGTGGCAACCGTAGAAAGGTTTGCCGAACTTAAACTAAATATATTAATTCTCAAACGGCCGAAACAACGACTTCAAACTTTCTCGGCATTCATCGCACTGCGTCCGAGAAAGTTACAATCTCCCGCGTAACTTCTTACGAAAATATTCGAAGTCCCTACGCCAACTTAAGAACTTGCAACCGCAAACTTAAGAACGCGCCAACACTTCAGATCTTTACAGTGGTTCGGAACTCGGCAACATTACTGCACGGTAATTCGCCGACTACGTTCCCCTAGGTGTTAGATTTCGCACCTTTTCGCTGGAGAACTGTATATAACGGGGGGAAATAGTCCAAAATATTAACATCGTTCACCACCAGGCCAACGGACTTCACCAAACGAACATCCAAATCAACTCTGCGCTCACCGCCAGACCAAACGAACTACCAGCGAACAACAGCTCCTACCTGGACGCTGCCAAGCGAACTGAACTCGTCAACTGGAACGGATCCTACCTGGACTCCACAGGCGAACATCGAGTGAACCTCACTCCGCCAGCAAACACCAGATTGACAACCGAGCTACAGACCTTGGACCAACACGTTGGCCGGAATAGTGCCTAGCTACCGGAGAATTGGCCGGACAAGTGCCACGCCGACAAACACACGACACTTTGGTACGGGTGTCGTGTAGGACGCAATGAAACTTCGCATCGCAACGACAGCGCAGCGCTACGACCTTCACAGGCTTCACCTGCAATCACGCGCCCTTCAGGCTCACGTTCCCTAAAATATTCGGCCCTTTTCAGGACCGAATTAGCGAGGCTTCACCTCACCGCCCTTCAGGCCACATTTTAGAAACTTTTGTCGCCAAACTGAGCTACGTCCTAATTTTTATTAAATTCATTTCTCCGGAGCGACAACATACTGTGCCTTGTGTTTTTATTTTTAGGAGTTGCAATTCTGTTGTACAAAAGAACGTAATTGCTATACTATAGACAAAAAATATTGAAATCCGATATTGACATTATTCTTCTGATATTGAGATAATATCGAATCTCTAATATCGATATAATATCGGAAATATCGAAACAAAACTATCGATATTTACTAATATCGATAATATCGCAACATCCCTAAATGAATGTGTACAATTAAGTTAAAATTTGGTAATGAGTAAAAATGTTGTTCCACATAACTTGCAAAAATAAATATCCTCTTACATTAAAGTTGTGTATTTGAAGAGACAAATAATATTCATATTATACTGAAACCTGATCCATGAAAATACTGAAGTAGATAGAACTTTTAATACAATTCTCTAGTTTTCCTTATTTTTGTGCGATTTTCGAACACTTCAGACAAGAACAGCTTGAATAAACATAAAACTTTCAAATCCATTAAACAAATTGGAGGAAAGGTTGTAGCGACCTCAATTTTTCAGATTTTAATGAACTAGGATTAAAAGTACGTATACTTTTCCCCTTTACATTCGCTATTGCATGTTATCAGCAAACCCCATAGTTATGTCAAACCTATTTCGAAACCACTTGTACATACGGATGTGTCAGGGTGTTAGGTACTTTTAAATCATACCAACATGTCCTGAATTTGCTAAACAATTGCTTCCTGTGATTCTTTCCTTTATATGGCTACATTCAAATTTTATTATAATTTTTAACTTAAAGTTTTTATTAATGAGTACGCATTGTATTCAAATAAATAGTTAACAATCAATTTATTTCATCTACGTCTGTTTTTAAAATGAATAAATAAATATTGTTACACTTCTATTTTATTGTTATGACTTTTAGTATATGTTGTAAGCAACTGCCCCTGATGAGATATTTTGAGATGCTTAAACATTTTGGGAAATGAATTTGGACTACATCCGACTAAATCATTGCTTAACCCTGGAACTGGCAGAGGTTCATTTATAACCCTGTCTCAGGTGCAGAACGCAACAATTTCGAACATTAGCGAAAATTTGCATATATATGCATAATCGATAATTTAATCCACTTAAAATAAATACAATGGTAATAAAACTGGCACCATTGGAAAGGAAATGATTTAAACTTTAATTTTTGTGTTTACAACTTTTTCATAAAACGTATATTTACATACGTAATCATAGTTTTAAAATATGCACATCGGTCTACAGCCGTGTGCGAATCTGCATACAATTGTACTGTTATTTCCCACTTCTTCAACGTTCAAGACTATCTACACAAATATTTCTATGGCTATTATAAAAATACCATTGGATTCGTCAAGATTTTATCTTTCTGTTGGTGCCTTCTAATCAGATGTCACTATAAAAATACGATTTGTTCCAAGAATTACTGTAAACCCTTGCAGTTGGACAGTTTTTCAACCAATGAAACAGCCAATTTGTCAAGTGATATTACGCCTACTATATCAAATGTTTTAACAAATTTCTTTACACCATTTTGTAGAGCAAAGACTGAATTTTGTAACGGTGGGAATTGATCTAGAAATAATCGGTTTTTGTCTGTCTAGAAGACAATTGAAATGTACATAATTTTACGTTCTAGTGAGAAAGTCTAGCGCGTGGGTTCCCACGGTATTCAAGTGTCCCATTCTCACCGCTGTTATAGACTGCCGACTTTTCATTAGATTGATGTCATTTTGTTATTCAAATAAAGATAACTCAAACACTTTTGTGAACTATGGAAAGACAAGTATACCGTTCTTTTCTTTGATTTATCCTCTACACTTTGTTATAATAATATTTAATTTTTGGGCAAAGCATATATTAGTAAATTACGTTACAATCTAGGCCTAGGTTTGTTAGCAGTCATGTACTTGGAACATAAAAACTGTTTTTTTCAAAATAAAAAATTTGAAATTGATAAATGTTTTTATACAGTTCTATTTAGAACTAAATTACGAAACTTTTTTACGCTTACGAAAAAAATACAAAAAAATGTTTACTACTTGTTATGTAGGGCCTAAAGTTGAACTTTTTCCTTTCGTTACTTAACATTTTCTGTTTCTTGAGCTAATAACTTTTACAATTTCAAAAGAAACAAATTTTTAGTGGCATATTTGAATTCTTTGAAGTTACTTTTACAAAAAAGACACTGAACATTTTTGGATTGGGGTTCATTTACTATTTTTGGCGAATTTTTAAAAATATGCTTGCAAAACGCTAAAAACGGGCTGGCCAATTTTAGCTTTAACATGACAGGTTCTGGGGTTAATACAATTAAGTTGATAGATACTATGTAGGCCTACTATGAAGTTGGAACTTACGTTAACATTACTCCTGGTGCAGCAAAATCTGTGAAATTAGGGTTCCTTGGGCCGTATATAGGGTTATTGAACTGAAAAAAAGTAAACAATTACATTTCTATAGAGTAACTTTCCACTTGATTTGAATGTTAATTCTTACGACTAAGATTTAAAGTTATTTTGTAATGTATACAAAAACGTCTAAGTAAATATTAAATTTTCATTTAAACATTAAATTTTGTCCGTATTATACATTGTACAATACATTTTTATAATTTTTTAATTGCAGATAAATAACAGTTTATATAAAAATACCTTACTTGTATTTCTGTGCATTTTCATTGTTGCTAAAAATACTACGTAGATGTCTCACCAAACACTATTAGTCTATTCAGTAAACAAAATAAATTCTGAGAATAATTAATTGCTTAAGCAAGTAAATATAATATTTTAAAGTTGCCATACATTTATTTCTCATAGTACAGGAATTATCTGTGTTCTCATTACTACATATCTAAGTAGGACGGAAATTATGAATACTGTAAGCGGAAAAATATTAGATTTACTCTTTAACCCTACAACTGTTTGACCACACAGTGGTCTCAGAGCTCGCCGCAGTAGTGAATTGAGTAGTCTGTCACAACTCAACTTGTATTGAATATTTCACCCACTAAAAATCATCTAATCGCAATAAAACAAAAACCGTTGGAAAGGAAATGATTTAAACTTTATTTTGTATCTACAAATTTTTTATAAATTTACATATGTAATCATCGTTTTAAAATTGTAGTTTTCTGTAAAGCTATTGCCGCGCGTGAAAACACAAAGAAATAACTCAACTTTGTCACTTCTCTAAAGCTCAATATCGCTCGACAGAAATATTTTGACAACAATATAAAGATACCTTTGGATTCGTCAAGATTCGAATTTTCTAAAACTGCATTCCAATCAGACGTCATTCTTATAGTTTCAAAAATATAAAGGTTTTTGTAAACCCTTGCAATTGGACAGTTTTCAACCAATAAAACAGCACATTTTGCATTCGAGATATCTGTTACAATTCAAAATATTTGTATAGATAAGTTTATATCCATTTTTAAACAAATTCAATCTTTCGTTTGGTGTAAACTGTAAAGCAAACTGTATTTACTCTAACGGTTTTGTTCGTACAGTGCTGAGAAATACTGACAAATGGGAAATTAAAAACTCGACTTTCTCATACTCCAGAAGTGGCAGTTCCAACGATTTTCACACGGAACCTCCTACAGGATTCATGCGCGAGAGGTTTATTTATTTGATCTCATTTTGTGATTCAAGTAAAGCTAATTCAAATACTTTTATGAAACAATAATTTACAATTATACAGTTCAATTCTTTGATTTATTCTCTGCACTTTCTTATAATAATATTTCATTTTTAGGCAAAGCATATATTCCTAAATTACTATTCAAACTAGGCCTAGTTTTCTTAGCAGTCTTGTAGTAGGAACATAAAAACTGGTGTATTCGAAATAAGAAATTTGAAATTGATAAATAGTTTTATACAGTTCTATTTAGAACTATATTATACGAAACTTTTTAAATTTTGAAAAAAATTACAAAAAATTTGTACTACTTTTCATGTAGGCCTAAAGTTTATAACCTTTCACCTTTCATTACTGAACATTTTTTGTTTCTTGAGCTAATAACTTTGCAAATTTTACATTAATAATTTTTTTACTGGCATATATAAATTCTTTGAACCTTTCTCTACAATAAAGCTATGGAACACTTTTGGATTGGTCTATAATTACTATATTTGGAAATGTCTTGATAATATGCTTACGAAATGACTTGGCGTTGCAAAAAATTAGCATGAACAGTTGTAGGGTTAACCCATTCGCTTATAATGACGGCGATCCGCCGTCCCGCTCTCGGTTGCCATTGTGTGAAATGACGGCAAATCGCCGTCCACCATTAAATCCGGTTTTAGCCGAGTTAGTTCCTAAAATATCCAACAGATCGCATATGCATCTTGTTCTACAAGCTTCAAGCTTTCTTTTGGTTGTATTTTCATCTTCCATGGCCTGCCCAATCGGCAAAAACGATTGGTTGAAAATTTCAATGTACCAGCTGACGATGCAAACTCTGTGTTGACAGCTGACTGTTTTGTTTATTTACATTGTCATCTTACAACATGTTTTGATTACTTTGAACTCAATTATTCAATTGCAAAGTGTCGTTTTATAATAAAATGTGTAACTTTTTATTTGTTGATGAGTGAGGTAAGGAATTGGATGAAAGTGTCTTTCATAATAAGACACTATCTGTTATCTTTTTTTCACATAAGGTCATTTAATAATAAATTTGAGTCTTAACGGATATAATGTAAATTTTTCAAACATACAGTCAATTCTGAATAGAAAAATAACAACATTTTATACAAAAATATCAAATTCTGTGTAGAAATAAAAATATAGTAAACTATGTGAAAACGCCCAGAAAAAAATCGTTTTTTTAGCCCGGTCTGGTATTAAAAAAACTTTAAGCGAATGGGTTAAACACTTTTCTTATTTTTAAAAGGGCGATGATAACCACCTAGGTTTATCGCCTTTAAAAAACCCAAAAAAAAAAATTATTTTTAAAAGAGAGAGATGAATGGTATTCACATAAGAAAGGAAACAGCCCAAACATTACATTTTTGAATAGAAATAATTTTTAAGAAATATCTTCAAAATTTACAACAATAAATGTTTAGATTTTCATCCCAGCAAACCATTCTTAATATATGAATGTATACAGGTACTTACTCGAATTGGAGGAGAAAGTTGACCTTTAGTATTGTCTGAACACACATCTGACATTTCCGCAGCTAAAGCTATGATTGATTCGTACAAGTCCTTTTTGAGCAAGTATGCAATTTGTTGATCTGAAATAATTGATTGATTTCGATTTAATTGTTTACTAACCCTGGAACTGGAGATATCAAGATAGAGCTTGGTCTGTACTGGCAACGCCCAACAGAATAATCGATATAACACGGTCGTTGTTAGTCGAATAACTTTAAATTCAGAACCGATCGAAAGAAAAAAATGTATAATTTGTGTTTGGAATGTGTTTCAAGTATCGATTGTTGTCTTATTTTATCTTAAATGTTGTGATTATGTAGTTCAACTTAACATCAGTAGTATTAGGAGTAGGACTTTCAAATAATAATAATACTACTTTATTTTAGGGTCAGATCAATAAAGACAGATCTTTCCCGGGTTGAAACAGGTTAAGCCTGATAAGGTGTGATCAATAATAACAGTGGTTACTATTACTGGTTATTATTACTGATCAATAATATCAATAATAATAATAGTGGTTCAGTGGTGATGCTTATTTTAACTTAGAGTACCTGGGCGACTGAGCATCGCTCAGTATTTTTTTTTTATGTTTTTTTTTAGGAAAATATATGTAAATATGAATCGCATACTGCATAAATATGAATATATGTAATCTATCCAATGGATAGGCCATATTTGAATTGTTCGTGTATTTTAGAAGTGACAAATAACAATTATAATCATTAGATAATTTATATTGCCTTTATAGAAATGCAAATAATGCAGAAACCGGTGAAATGGTTTTCACAACGGTTAATAACAGCACAAAAATAATGTTTTAGTTACGTTTGGTGTTTGAATAAAGAAATAAGTTGAAAATTATACCACCTGATACATTGTTAATGATTTATGTTTGTTAAGTAGTACATAAACATCCGGAGCTAACATTAACAGATTAACATCTGTTTGTAAAACGTCTTTATTTTATCTGTAATGTATCTATTCGCCTGTACTTAGTGACTTCAAAGGTGGTATATAAAAGAAGTTCAGAGTTTAAATTTGTTGCGCATTTTTGCAGACATAAGACCTAACGCATTCGATTCCTGACGTCAAAAAACCCCTGTATGCAAATTTTCATCAAAATCGTCAGAGCTGTTAGCAAGATCCCCGAAATAAATTTATTTATAAACAAAATATACAAGAATTGCTCGTTTAATAAGATAAGATTTATTCACACACCCTTGCAATTATAGACAATCTGACATTAGCTCACACTTATGCTACATACATTTCCTTTACTATATTAAAGTCCACTAAAGAATACCGTTGCGTGGCGGCCAATAGGATGGACGCGCAGCGTTGCCATATCTGCTAGTCTCGAACACTCCTGGTATTTACCGCTCGAAGCTATACGTGCCCTACTATCGTATTTGTTTAGTAGGCCTAGAATCCTGACAGCCGCGTTCAGTTAGAAGCGTGGGAAGAACGTGACAACGTCGCACTAAGGCTATTGGAGCGTTCAAGATCTCGGTGCACACAAGCCCGTCCCTCAACAGTATTCTTTCGTGATCTTTACTTTAGATATTACCTTTTTAATACCTAGATATTACCTGTCGATCTTGTATACCTTTTTTCAAAAAAACATAATATTTTAACTTTCCCCTGTATTTACACTTACGAAACTTTAATTTTCTTTAAGAGCAATCATAATATATTTGAAATTAATCAGCACTACCACAAATACACCATCCGTCAAAAACTTTTTCAATATCCTGTTCATAGACTCAAATTTTTTGAACGTGGAATTTATTACTCTGGTATAAAGTTGTTCAATACACTTCCAGAAAATATTAAAAACATAGATTCTATCCACAGTTTCAAGAGTTCACTCAGGTGCTACCTCCTGGAAAATGTGTTCTATTCTGTGGAAGAATATCTTTCCACAGGTACTTGACCCCAGTCTGCAGGTGTCGGGAAGGTTATATTTGATTTAAAATTATTAATATATTCAATAGTTATATATATAAACTGTATTAACTGTGTTTTTTTTTGTTTTATACTCAAATTTGTATTTATGTGTGATTTTGTGTATATGTATGTTTTATTGTTTGGTTCTTTTATTTATATAACAATGTAATTAATGACATGTCACATGTTACATTGGAATAAATAACAGAAAAAGTGATGAAAATAAAAAATAAATAAATTACGTTCGTAGGACAGCCTGGATCAAGAACTCGGTAAACAAAACTACTGTATTTACTTCTGTTAAACTTTTAACTCCAAACTCAATGTGATGCTATTGGTATAGTAAATATCTTGTTTACTCGCTCAAATCTCGTTCTTCTGTAGAACCGGTATCGTCCGTTGAACATCCCAAAACTCGTGAGATCCTTCCCGTAAGATTGATCCGTCTTACGTTGTTCAGCGTCCGGCTTTACACCTCACAACACTTGGCCTAACTCGTATAAACTCGGCCAACCCTCGGCCCAACTTTCTTAGCAAAACTGGCCTCGCTTCTGTATTATTCAGTTTACACTGTTCTTCTGGGTCAAACAAAAACACTTCCGCTAAGCTCATCCTTCCTCGTTTACTTCCATATCTGTCTTCCGTAACGTAATATCTTTGCACTAAACATAATAACTCTAATCTATATATATAAAAGCAAAATACCATTCACTCACTCACTCACTCATCACGATTTCTCAAAAACTACCGAACGGATTGAAATGAAATTTGGTATGTAGCTTCCTCTAGGGCCATAGGTGCTCACTAAGAAAGGGTTTGAAAAAATTCGAAATTTTAGGGGGGTTTGGGGATCAAAGTTATTAAAATACGATTTCTTCAAAACTACCAAACGGATTGGAATGAAATTTGGTATGTAGCTTCCTCCAGAGCCATAAGTGTTCACTAAAAAAGGGTTTTAAAAAATTGGAAATTTTAGGGGGGTTTGGGGGGTAAAAATTACTAAATCACGATTTCTCCAAAATTACCGAACGGATTGGAATGAAATTTGGTATGTAGCTTCCTCTAGAGCCATAGGTGCTCACTAAGAAAGGGTATGAAAAATTTCGAAATTTTAGGAGGGGTTTGGGGGGATCAAAGTTACTAAAATCATAATTTCAGATCTTTTACTATTATGACAATAGTGCTTTTATTATTTAAGATCTATATATATATATATATATATATATATATATATAAAAGCCAAATACCACTCACTGACTGAACACTTAAAAAGAATACAATTACGTTAAAAAGACTGAAATTACTAAATACCACGGGCAACGCCCTACGAGTCAGCTAGTAATTAATATAACTAAACCTAAAACCCTAGACTAATCCTAACAGTAGTTATTCACGACTAGGTCAGCTGTTTTGATGGACAGCTAGAAGGAATGTGTTAGTAAGGTATGATTTGAGTAACTGGTATAAATGAGTCAGTACTAGTTTCTTTTTTTTTCTAAGCCATCAAGTCACACTTTATCGATAGCTGGACTTAGAAAACTAGGAGTACTTTTGTTATTTGTTAGAAAGTAAATTTGTTGTATCTGTTTTGCAATTAGTTCTTAAGCAAATTCAAACTACCGGAAACCAGCTTATTGATCCGTGTGAACTAATTTTGTGGAATCATCTGAAAAGGCGCTTCTAAAAAGCTTCTTTTTTTATAAGACATTTTCATCTTAAAATGTTGCAATACACCTGGTAGGTGTTTTCCAAGCCCGAATAATTTTTGTTCATTTGTTCTTGCCCATTGGTTGGTATTATTGATCATCTCTTGTGAATGGGGTTAATGTTTGAGGTCTTTTAAGTTTTTTTTGCTAATATAAGGAGATCTGTTGTTTCTGTAGGAGAGAATACTTATGTATTAATTGTTTTTCTGTTCAGAAATAGAGTTTTTAGTTCTTTTACTGCATTTTTGAATTTTGTACTATTCCTAATGAATGTCACTACAGTTTGAATGTTTTATGTGAATAATTATTATGTAAAATATTACATTAACATTTTCTTTTAATTTCATAAGGCTTTTCTGTCTTACATAATACATACGTAATACCTTACTTGAAAAATTCAAAGGTGATATAGCAAAGAGTTCGAACCTAATATTTTCGGTTATTACTTTCATTTTCTTTCCATCACAAAATAATTTTGTGTTATACACACAAACATGCTTTATGTTCGCAAAACTAATTAGAACAAATCATCTTTACTACGATCAGATGGCTCTAGTCAATTTAAACACACAGAACACAAATATATTGTTACATGCACAAATAATCACAGATAAGTATGACAAAATTGTTTTATTTATAAAATTGAGAACTAATTACTTCTAGGCAACTACAGTTGAACTTGGTTATAGCATCGACAAGGGATCGAACGAATGTTGACGCTACATCCGAGTGACGTTATGAAGATGTACCAACAGGAAATCATATTTTTGTCACCTTGAGTGAAAGGACAAACAACTATACAGTGTTACTATTATTGGCAACATTATTCATGATGTTTATTAAAAAGAAAAAAACTATACTTTTTTTAATTTACAGTAGGGTCCCCATAATTGGAGCTGAGGTCACCTACAATCAGGTAACATTGGTTAATGTGTAAAGTTTTAACATGTAGTGTGTATTAACAAACTGTATTAGAAACACTAAAATTACAGTACGTTATAAAACATTAACTTACCGTATTAAAAAACTCACAACAATTTCAAAGTGTCAACATTACTGTGGAGGAGGGGACTACTGTCTGATCACAAGTACGTAAATGTCTTGCCGCGCTTTTGTAGTGTTCGAAGGCTTTCCCAGCAAGGTCGTGCGTGGGTTTAGTTACGCACAGCACACGACTGACACCGCATACCGCGTGGATTGTTGCTCAGGAGGGGTGGGAGAGATAGCAGTGTTGCTTGTAGTGGAACTCTATCGACTTTGATGGGACCCGCCAGAGGTTTTACATTTGAAAAAAATATGTAGTTTGTGTATTTCGCGGCTTGATTCTGAGGAGGGAGAAAATAGGCGGCCCGAAATCAAAGGAAAGGGGGAATGCTAAAATTTTTCGAGTTCTGAGAAAACTGAATTCAAAGTTTAACACTGATGTTTTGTAGATTTACGATGTTACAATCGAGGTGTCAAAATATTTATTGACGCTGAAACAGGGGTTTATAATAATGTAAAAGGTAACGATTTGACCAGATCTAAAAAAATGATGCATTAGCCGAGAACGAAGTTCAACTTTATAACTAAATTGGTAGTTTGTTCTATGTTCAAAACAAATGAGTACATAATAAAATAAAACTTGTACTCAGATTCTCAGAACTAATACTTTTATTTATTCAAACGTGTTTTAACAACAACTGTGCCTTCTTCAGTGATGCACAAGGTACAGTAAATATAATTATAATATGAGTTAGTTTGATTATTGTAGCTCATTCATCACTAAGATGGCGACACTGTAATTAAAATACTTTTCAGTAAATAAACATATTATTTGTGAGAATCTGTGTTCAAGTTTAATTCTATCAAGTATATCATCTCACAAATTAAGCTTTATATCTATATATATAAAAGCGAAATACCACTGACTCACTCATCACGATTTCTCAAAATCTACCGAACGGATTGAAATGAAATTTGGTATGTAGCTTCCTCTAGGGCCATAAGTGCTCACTAAGAAAGGGTTTAAAAAATTTTGAAATTTTAGGAGGGGTTTGGGGGGATCAAAGTTATTAAAAAACGATTTCTTCAAAACTACCGAACGGATTGGAATGAAATTTGGTATGTAGCTTCCTCTAGGGCCATAGGCGCTCCCTAAAAAAGGGTTTAAAAAAAGTGGAAATTTTAGGGGGGATTTGGGGGGATCAAAGTTATTAAATCACGATTTCTTCAAAACTACCGAACGGATTGGAATGAAATTTCGTATGTAGCTTCCTCTAGGGCCATAAGTGTTCACTAAAAAAGGGTTTTAAAAAATTGGAAATTTTAGGGGGGTTTGGGGGGGTAAAAATTACTAAACCACGATTTCTCCAAAATTACTGAACAGATAGGAATGAAATTTGGTATGTAGCTTCCTCTAGGGCCATAGGCGCTCGCTAAGAAAGGGTTTAAAAAAGTCAAAATTTTAGGTGGGTTTGGGGGGATCAAAGTTATTAAATCACGATTTCTTCAAAACTACCGAACGGATTGGAATGAAATTTGGTATGTAGCTTCCTCTAGGGCCATAGGTGCTCACTAAGAAAGGGTATGAAAAATTTCGAAATTTTAGGAGGGGTTTGGGGGGATCAAAGTTACTAAAATCATAATTTCAGATCTTTTATTATTATGACAATAGTGCTTTTA
The DNA here is from genome assembly GCA_018207615.1 of Philaenus spumarius. Classification (NCBI taxonomy): domain Eukaryota; kingdom Metazoa; phylum Arthropoda; class Insecta; order Hemiptera; family Aphrophoridae; genus Philaenus; species Philaenus spumarius. The sequence goes on along the minus strand of JAGFPH010001110.1, from coordinate 75,514 downwards.
TTATTTAAGATCTATATATATAAAAGCCAAATACCACTCACTGACTGAACACTTAAAAACAATACAATTACGTTAAAAAGACTGAAAATACCAACCACCACGGGCAACGCCGTATGGGTCAGCTAGTTTATTTATAAATAAATACTTACTCGACATATCCAACTGAATTCCAATTTCACTTTCGTCTAAAGCAGTATCATTCGCATCTCTCCCTTTATCAACTCTTTCAATTATTGCCTGTGAGAAGGTTTCTTGAAATTCAAGAACACCCCAAGACCAACCTTTGGAAACTGTTTTTACAGCGGTTTCATAATCTGGATAGTAATTCTGCGGATAATAAAATCAGCGTTAACGATATATATTTATTTTTAATCAATATCATGGTTCATGAAAGAATGCCATATTATTATTACTCATAGTAGTTATACATGCATCTAGGTAATCAGCTGATTTCACAAAGCTAAATACTGTTTCTTAATGTGTAGCTCCCAGGGCCGGCTGCAGGGTTTTTGGCCCTCATTAAAGTGCCATCGGCGGGGTCTGCCGGGTATGGAACTTCGGAAAAACGTTTTTGTTAATAATTGTTGTAACAAAGAATTTGATTTTATAACCTTTGTTAATGACTTGGATATGTAAATAAAACTAATGTCAATTTGACATAAAATACATATAATTTAATATCCGCAAACCTCAATGTATTATGTCAGTTGAAAAAATAGTTCTAACAATGGCTTTGCATTTTGTCTTTTCTTTTGACGACTTTTAGATTAATAATTAGAAATCTAAATTAGTAGTATGATTAAAACTTATATATAAATCGTGCTCCTTTGTTCGGGTTTAGGATTACAAGGTTTAACGATTCAAGACTTTCTTGTAAACAGTTAATAAATTATAAAGTTAGAAAAACTTAATCAATAGTTTTATTAATAGATTATTAACTTTTAATTACGTGTTGCTGCGTAATAAATTCGGATGAGAGGATCATTCATGGGAGTATTTATATACCAGGTGTCCCATATAGGTCCCCCCTCTTTAATTTTTGAACTACTGTAAATTTTCAAACAATCTTTGGTAAATGTTACTAACACAAGTCAAAGTACTTTTTTATATGGTTTAGGGTCTCAACCCTCGCCCCTAAATAGGGGTTGCTGGGGGTTGTTTTTTTATTTTCAAATAGCAATCCCTAACAAGTTGCATATCATTTTAAAGAGGGTAAAAAAAGAAAATGAATACCGCAAACTAGACCTCTCTATGACTTCACAAACTAAAGTTATGGTAAAAAATGTATCACCGTAATTAGATTGTTGAACTATCCCCCACTAAAAATAACAACTCTAAAATTGAACAACTAAGCTCTAGAGTGGCCTTTGTCAGGAAACATTTTCAGTGTCCTTAGCTTAAGTCGTTCACTGTTGTTTTAAGACTAACAAAAACATAAAATTTTAAAGCATAAAATATCTTAAAGTCTGTATTTATCTCTGTCTTGGAGATTTTTATAGTACTTAAAAAAAATTTGAACCTATATGGTCATTTACTTACCACAACGTAGTGCCTTTTTTCTAAGAGTTTCATGTATCTACAGCTTAACTTAATGTAGTTGCATCCAGGATCATAAAGGCATTGTCTATCGGTAGTGTTCAATTCATGATTAACAACAGCCAGGTTTAATCCAATAGGGTCCTTTCCAATTGATAAGCAGAACAAAATAATTTGAACGACAGGCAGCCCAACGATAAACAGCATTATTCTGCAAGTATATAAGTAAGTAATAAGTAAATAAATGCAAAACATAATCATTGTATTACTGAGATAAAAAATAACAAAAAACACTCTGTACAGTTATTTGAACCCTTGGGAAATCTTTTTGATTGAATTATTCAAAGAGACAGGAGGGTTTTATTTACCCCACCAAGTGAAAAAACTAGATGATTAGTGTGACTTACAAAGCTCTATTTGGGGAGGCGTGCTTGAATAACTTGCTTAATTAATATTTGGATAATTTCAAAACCGTTTATGATAGACAGATAAATCTATTTGCAAAAGTTTCAAATTGAATGGTAAAGTAAAAAGTAAATGCTTTTGGTAATTAAACTCATGTTGTTAATTAAATTAGTTTTTTCATATAATTTCAATAGAATTTTAAAAATGTGTGTTTGAATTTGAATTTTTTTTCTTTTTTTTTTCTCGGCCTTCCTAATTAGAATTCCAACTGACTTCGACCTAGAGATCTTTTGCCATCACATATTTCCTATTCCCACCTGGTAATACCTGTCTGCTTTAAGAAGGA
>JAGFPH010001110.1:51928-65155 GCA_018207615.1 Philaenus spumarius | reverse complement strand
ACAGAGCATAGCTCACTCTAGACTTGACCGCCATAGGATTCAAAGGACTAATTTTGCATATTTAAATCTTGAGAGAACTGTAGACATAATAGACTTAACCATAATAAAATGTTTTAATAAGATTTTATGGGAATTTAGAAAGAAGATAACTATGAATAAAATAATAAAATTTAGTTCAATCAAAATATGTTTATTAATAATACTGTAATCATTTTGTATATATATATGTAGAACAATATATATTAAGTATGTGTTTGTGAGGGTGTGTGATAACTAAGAGTGAGTGGATACGTTGATAACATTGAAGTTTTATTTTAAGGATTCCTACACATTTTTTCTTAATTGTTTAAACGAAAGAAGGATGAATGTATTTATTATTAATTAAATAACAAACATTAATAGCTGGATTATAATCGTTAAACTTGTATAATGTTACCTCCTTTCCAACTGAGCTATCACTCAAATCTTTTGAATAGGTTTTAGAAATTCCCTATTGGACTATTACTTAGAATTAAGTGGTAAATATAAACAATATGTGTATACAACTTACGAGCCCGGCTTGTCTGGTTTCATCAATATAATGTGTAGTTATGATAACAGTTCTGCCTCCACCCATTGTGATATTCACCAAGTGATCCCAGATACTGTAAAAACATAAGCAATAGTGATGATGACTAATGGTTCACTAATATGATATACTATAAATGATCAAAATCTCGGTAGTAGGCCTACATACACAGTACGGTCTGCTTATAGCTTACATTTATTACTTTGTTTATAAGGTCATTACACCGATACAACTAACTTGGTTCATATATAACAAAGTTATTAGTAAACACAGTTCGAAACCAATACTCTACTACAGCTGTAGGTAGTATCTACTGTTCGATTCTGAATTATAGATGCCTGATTTTGTAACGAGGTGGAGGCTGCACATAAACGTTCAACCGCTGTAATTATATTACTCGATTCATCATTTTATTCTCAACCAGATCTGAATTCTTAAAAAAGCTAAATTCTTAAGAGATAATGTATTGAATTACATTATAAAATTTTATTTTAATGCAGGGCCGCTAAGAGGGTTTAAGGGGCCTGGGACAAATTTAATTCTTAAGGCCCCCTGACTCAAAGATAAATGTTGGGAGAGGGGGGAAGGAAGGGTAACTTTTTTCACACAACAGTTATTACTAAAAAAATTAAAATAATATAGTAGACAGTAGTAATACATAATAATATTAGAAATTAATGAAAAGTATTGATTATATTAAAATTTAAAACGAAACTGTTAATATGAGTTTACGACCTTCGAGCTTGATTTAATTTATAAAGGTACTGTGTAATCCATATATATTATTTTTCAAAGGTGTTTTTTTTTCTCGCCAAGCGATATCTCCCTTAATTCTTCATCAAAATAAATTATTCAATCATCATTTTAAAATGCATGTTTTCGTTAGAAAAATTTATAAAAAAAACTTGTATATTTGCCTATACTACATATGGTTCCTAATGAAAGGCGCCATCTATTAACAGCCTGTTTATCTAGCATGGCAACTGTTAGTTTGATTGTTTACATTCCATATGCAAGTGTTATAAACTATTAAACTATTGTTTATAAACCAATGTAAATAAATAAACATAATTAACTGGACTAAATCAATGTGTTAAATCAGGTAAGCACCGATATAAATTAAGTATAAATTTACCTGTTCAAGGTCTATCAATCCTTGTTATTTATTTTGTATTGTGAAAAACCATTTTTTTTAAATCACAATAAAAAATAAATAACAAGGATTGATAGATGTTGAACAGGTAAATTTATACCTAATTTATATCGTTATCTATAAATCAATCTTTAAAATTAAACGAAACTCTGCAGTACTGCCAACTACGCACATTTAATGCCATACAAAAACAAATCTGTATGGGTAACCTAATAATCCCACTTTATAATTTCACTTCATTATTTTTCCTTTCGGATGAAAATTTTTATTTGAACTCAGTTAAATATATCAAGTTATTGTGGGTTTCATACAAATATTTTTATAATGCATTATTGAAAGAAAGTAAAATTACTGTTAAATCAACATATTCAGAGCCAGATTTAGCATTTTGGCGCCCCTAGGCCCAATAATCTTTTCCGCCCCCTAGCAGATTAAAGTTACTTCCCCAAAAACCTTTATTAAAAAATTATATTAACTTAGGAAAACTATATAACATATAGGAATTCCTATATATCAATTGCTTAAACACCACTCCACGGTGCAATTTTATCATTGCAAGTTTTTTTGAGTAATTTACTTGGTTCTGGGCTTAACAAAATGCCGTCTTAAAACAATTTTAGTAATTTTATGTATCAAATAGTGAGCTCACGTTTGTGGGACTGAAACAAAACGATCCTATGTTAATAACTTAGGATTTGTTCAATTTAGTCATTTGGGCAAATAAATAAAAAAATTCTGTAATACATTATAAAATAGGTTTAGTCTCAAAAACACAGCTTACATGACTTATTTTAATGGCTATTTACATGAAAATATGTTAAGTTATGGCTATTTATTTTTGTTTCTAGATATTTTTTTAAGTATTTTTTTTTTCTCGGCTGTGCGCCCCCTGGGAGCTTGCGCCCATAGGCCCGGGCCTACCATAGGCCCGGGCCTGAACATATTCATTTTGTTTTATGTTGTTTTCAATTTTTGAATTTTTTAAAAATCCAAGGGCCCCCTGATGTTGGGGGCCCGGAGCAATGTGCCCCTTTTAATAATTATTATGTATTAATACTGTCTACGTGTACTATATTATTAAAATTTTTTTTAGTATTAACTATTGTATGAAAAAAGTTGCTCTTCCTTCCCCCCTCCCCCATCATTTAGCTTCAAGTCAGGGGCCTCAAGAATTAAATTTGCCCCAGGCCCCTTAAACCCTCTCGGCGGCCCTGCTGGGGGGGGGGGACTTGAATAAATTTGCAACCCAGTAGTTCACGCATCAGTTCTTCTTCTACTCTCTTTGGAGACCCATCTCTACAACATGTCATCTCCTGTTCTCTCTGGAAACATATATCTTCATCACTTCATTGTACACTCTCCTATAAAAGTATAATAACTAATGACATCATTTTAGGGCAACTCTATCTGTTATATGCGACTTTTGCTGGGGGAGAATATTATGTCAGGCCTTAAATTTAAAACCCGTAGTGTCAAAGTAGTGAGTGACATATTGTATTAGTTTATGAAAATTATAGTACAGGGTGTTACAAAAAGTACTTTACAACTTTAAAAAATCATATTAATTTATTCAGAGAACCTACAGAGGTGATTGTAGTGTCAATTTGTAGGGAAACACATCAAGTTTTTTTACCTTAAACTAAAGATGCTCTATGTGGATTCCGTTGGTGGCCCTGCACACATCCCATCGGTAGTCAATTTCCTCCCTAACTCGCTGTAGCATTGCATGAGTAACTTGATCAGCGGCGGCATAAATTCTCGCTCTAAGCTCAGGTAGAGAAGCCGGCAAAGGAGGTACAAAGACGATATCCTTGATGAATCCCCATAACAAAAAATCTAGCGGTGTCATGTCTGGGGAACGTGGGGGCCATGCAATTGGCGCATCACGGCCAATCCATTGACCTGGAAAACGGTCATTCAGAAAATCTCGGACATCAGTCAGGTAGTGGTGGTTCGAAATCTCGCATGAAACATTGTGTTCTTTGTCATCCTCATTGATCTGTGGTATGAAAAATTGTTGTAACGTGTCCAGGTACATTATCCCGTTGATGGTTCTATCTTGGAAAAAAAAGGGGCTGTAAATTTTGTTCTTGCTCTATTCACAAAAAATGTTGAGTTTTGGGCTATCACGAACATGTTGCAATGTTTGATGTGGATTTTCACTGCCCCAAATCCTACAGTTATGCGTGTTAACCTTGTCACTTAAGTAAAATTCGACTAGTCAGAAAAGATTATGTTGTCCAAGAAAAGTTCATCCTCTTCCACTCGATTCAACATATCCTCACAGAAGTTCTTTCGGGCAATCTTATCAGTGTCTTAAATTGCTTGTAAAATCGTACGGTTTTAAATGCAAACGTTTTTTCAACACTCGCCAAACAGTCGTATGTGGGACTTGCAGCTCGCGAGATGCATGCCGGGTCGATTTCGTAGGGCTGTTGACGAAACTTTGTCTCACTTGCTCAACGACTCTGTCAGATGTGCTTGGACGACCTGGTGATTCTTATGTCTTACCGAACACCCTGTTTCTACAAAAAATTTATGCCACTCATAAATTGTAGGCGTACTAGGAGGATCTTTAGCGTACTTGGTACGGAAATTACGCTGAACTGTTGTCGCCGACTTTGAATCTTCGAACCAAAACACACAGCAAGCACGCTCGGGTCCAGTAAAGGCAGCCATCTTTGACTCAACTGCTGCTGGCGCTCGTGACGGTGCGATTCGGCACTAGCGAACTACGCGAGTCAAAACTTGATGTGTTTCCCTACAAATTGACGCTACAATCACCTCTGTAGGCTCTCTGAATAAATTAATATGATTATTCAAAGTTGTAAAGTGCTTTTTGAAACACCTTGTAAACACCCTGTATAGCTATTTAATTAAGAAATCAATCAAATTGTATACTGTTGTACACTCTAAACTACATTAGCTATATGATATTGTTTAAAAAACATTATAAAAAACTTATTGAATAAAGTTAATGTTGAATTAGGCTGCATAATTGATTTTAAATTGCATCACAATATTTAAATTTTAAAATCCTACTAATGTAGTGCAAGGTGAACTAGTGGGCCAGATAAACATTTTTACAGTGGCCATGAGGACTTAAAATTTTAATATTCATTTTGAATACATCATGAAATAAACAGTTTCACATATGTAAAAATTTATAGAAATCAAAAATCGTTGATCTTTAACTTGCTGGTTTAGTATAATGTGTACTTTACGAAGAAGTTAACATTCTATTGATAATACATTTTTTCCACGGTTGTTTCAGTACTCCTAATTGGTATGGCATATCAACACTATAAATTGTTTACATAATTTAACTGTTCACACACAAAATGACGGAGATACATATTTTAAAATTTGTTTTGTAAATAATATACATCAAGTTGATAGGTTTATTGACAAGTTTATAATATGATCATGTATAAAACATATTATAGCTTTGTAATATTTGTTTTGTGTTGCACAACAGGACACATTTTTTGACACATCTGAACCTTTATGATTTTGAGGGGCTTGCGTAGGAGGGTTAACAATTTCAAATATAAAGGTAAGTCATGTAATACACCATTGAAAAGGTTATTAAAATGGAAACAGAATGGCGCAAACTAGAGCTTAGTATCTTGCTTCGTTTCAAAGTAATGGACAATCAAAGTACTGGAAAATGATATTGTTACCATATCATCAAAGCAGGTTATTAATTATTTGTTAATATTAGGAATCCTTATATATAATAAGTGAAGCAGTTTTTTGTGAACACAACTCCTCCCTTATTTCTGGACCAAATTTAATGTTTGAGTCGTCAAAAAATTCGTCTCATTTCCAAGTTTTGCAATAAGGTTTTAGATGTTAAAAATTCTTATCCTTAATGGCGTAAGCTCTCAAAGGTCGGGTTTTCCCCACAAGATTAACATGGAACGAATTTAAAAACCATTTCTATACAAAACAGCTGTTTATAGTAAGAAACAAACTAATCCAGCTGCTTTCGTGGCTGTAAATAATTATGTTTATAGTAATAATAATAATAATGTGTATAATAATAATTTTAAAACAATTCCTATACAAAACAGCTGTTTATAGTAAGAAATAAACTAATCCAGCTGCTTTCGTGGATGTAAATAATGATTTTAGGTTAGGCCTAGACTGATGAAACAACTTCTTGAATGTATTTACATTCATTACCATAGCAACCACTTGAATAAAATAACAGATAAAACAATTGATTCGGATATCCAGCTTTTAGTACAAAATAATATTTTAAGTTAGGCCTATACTGAACCAACACATGTTTCAACACACGAACCAATAAAAACTTGCGTTAAGCAATTTAAAAATAAGAAAAAACTATGTTACATCCTAATTAAAAATAAATAAGACATATAGTAGACCTATTTATTGACAATACACGGTATTTGATAGTGAGTAACTTTTTGATTAAGTGTACACCCGAGCCTTACTGGTTCTTTTATTATAACTGTTGTTATAAAATATACGAAATAATTTGATTTGAACATTTAAAATTATCTACCATCTTAGTGTTGAGGTTATTATTAATCCTACACTTTTATTATAAATAAAATATAACATAGTATGTTTTTAGAAGGTCCCATCGGGGGTTGGCGTGCGGAGCACGCAGGGGGATTCCCTAGAAGCAAGATATTAAGCTCTAGTTTGCGCCATCGTGTTTCTCTTTTAATAAGCTTTTCAATGGTGTATTACATGACCTACCTTTACATTTGAATTTGTTAACCCTCCTATTCAAGCCCCTCAAAATCATAAAGGTTCAGATATGTCAAAAAATGTATCCTGTTGTGCAACACAAGATGTATACAAAGTTTTGTCAACTTATTTTCAGAAACAAAAATAATAAAGGTGGTTAAAGGGACTTAATAAACACTCTGTATCTGTATCCATACTAATATTATAAAGAGGTAAAATTTGTTTGTCTGTATGTAGGGGGTAATCTCCTGGAACTACTAAACCGATTGAAAACATAGATTTACTAATAAAAAGCTACACTATCCCTGGGTAACACAGGCTATAATTCATTTTGATAAAAACATTTTTTATTTCAATATTTGTAAATTTAGTCGGAATAAAACTTAGGTTAGGAATAGACCGATGGACAAACACATTTAATTATAGTTTAAACACAGTTTGTTAAAAATTCTGAATAAAACTCTTCTTTTAAGTGGTTTATTTTCCAGAACATGGTCGACCTTATTTTTAAGAATTTTTGCAAAGACTATCTTCTCGAAAACTTTAAAAAATCTTGATGCAAAATCAATCCACTAATTTTCTATTTAAATATATTAAGCATTTAAAAATACACAGTTTACAACCACAATTCAACACGTTTTAATTTTTCATGAAATTATTAACTTTTCAAGTCAAATTGTTGTAAAAGGTATATTTGCATTAAAGTTTTTTTAAAAAATTGTATACTTCTGCCGTAAGAGTGGATCTACTCCGACTGTCGGTTCATCCAGGATCAAAAGTTCAGGATCATGAATCAGAGCCGCTGCTAATGATACTCTTCTCTGCTGCCCCCCACTGTTCCAACAAGAAAATACAATACAGTTAGTTTAATTTGCCGATGATGTATTTATCAATGTATGAACTCTTGAATGTTTAAAATGTACATTTGCATTTCAGCATCATTTTTCATGTTTAATTGTCAACATAGTTTTACTGTCAAGGGTCGGCTCTAGTAAATCAGAAAGCAACCTGCGACTCCCTATAGCGGCGGTAGGTTACGCGGACATTGCTCATCCTAAATCCATTTAAAACCCGCAATTATTCAAATAGCGTTTTTTTTTAAATACCAAACTCTTGGAGACGAAATTCTTCATCCGAATGGCTTGGTAATTTTTCGCTATAATTAACAGTTACAACGTAAAGAATATTTAAAATCACCCTATAGCGGCGGTAGGTTACACGGACATTGCTCAGACTAAATCCATTTAAAACCCGCAATTGTTCAAATAGCGTTTTAAAAAAAATACCAAAATCTTGGGGACGAAATTTTTCAGGCGAATGGCTTGGTAGTTTTTCGCTATGATTAATAGTGACAACATAAAAAAATATTAAAAATCAATGTTTTAAATTGTTAATAAATATCAAACAAAATATTTTTCTTAATTTTTGAAAAGCCATTTGCATGCATATTGACCATAGCTTTAAAATGACATATCGTTTATAATTTTCCGATCAAAAATAAAGGAAAAATTTGGATTTTAATTTAAATTGGTCTTATGGTGTGTCAGCCAACATGCCGACAGCTAGAGCCGACCCTTAAGACTTTTGCCTTTGCATTCAACCAGTTTGCTATGGAATAATTTTCTTTTGTTGAGACCTATTTGAACTGACATCTTAAAATGTAACCCATAACTTGGGATTTAAGTGTTTTATTAAACTTTATTTTTGTTTGTTTTTATTATATACCTAATTATAAATACAGTATTATTATTCATACACATTGTGCATTGTTCTTTTAAATATTCAGTTACCGTACTAATTATTATCTAAACACAGTAACTGATACCATAGGCGTAACCAGGGGAGGGGGGTTTGGGGGTTATATCCTCCCATTGTAAAAAATATTTTGCACTTTGTTTACATTAAAATACGCTCTTAGCATGGATAGTTTGTTAAATGACGAAACCGATATTCTTAAATAATTGAAAAATATTTCTTCTAGTTCCTCAAATAAGGAAACAGTGTAAAATGCTCCAAAATCTTCTCTTCTTTTATTTATTGATTGAATGAACCCAAAGAAGTATATTTTTTTGCTTCCTTTTTAATCGACGACGGAATAACATTAAAGTGAGAGTTGCTCTCTGTTCATATCAATAAAACATTAAAAGAAATAATATATTACATCACACTTCGTGATTGATGAACTGGACACTTCAGTTTAATGTATCCCAATGAGGCTTTTAGACGGTGATGGAAATTTTACCGCCCTGTGTGCACACTTTAAACTTTATGATGGTAACTAATCCAAGCCGACAAAAAAACACCTTGTGTGTTCGAAGCCAATGGGGTTAGAGGCAGCGCACGGAAAGATTTGGCGGGGGATGAGTCATGGTTGCTATTCTAAATTATTCTAAACTAGGCCTGAATCACAATTAAAAGTGGAAAATTATACATACGTATATCATTTTAAAGTACTTTTGGGAAGCCTAAAACATGTTATTTTGCTTTTTAATTTTAAACAATTTTCCACCCCCCCCCCCCCCATACGGTCGTCCTGGTTACGCCTATGACTGATACAATATATTAGGTTTAAAACATTAAGTTAAAATGTAAATGTAGCATTAACCTGAGACTTTTGACTGCTGTGTTTGAAGTGGGAAGTTTTAAGAGATTGATAAGAAATTCTATTTTAGCATCCACATTTTTTGTAGTCATTTTTGAAACCCATCCAAAGTAGAGCATAGTTTCCCGAATCGTGAATTCGCCATATAGGGCCAGCTCCTGTAAAAGGTAATTAAAACAATTAATGTTAATTAATAAAACCTAATGATATAATTTTTCTCATTTCCTATCCTATAGAATGAAATATTATTTGACAATATTTTAACTTTATTACTTATTTCCTCCACACCCTTAGTGGTAGGTGTAACATAATATACAGGTAGGTCTTCTGCTAATATAGAACTGGAAAGGAAGGTAATAAATAAAACTGTTTGTCAGAGTAATGGGTTTTATAGTCTTTCCATATGATTGGTGATGGACAGAGTTATAAGTTGCAGATGGAAAAAATGCTAGACAGTTTTCTTGTTTAACGGATGCAAATTACTACCATTCTCGTATAACATCAGCTCTGTAGAGTCTTTGCTCTGTCATTTCCAGTAAAGTTATCAAGCGATGTGGTTGTTTTTTTCTAACTTGTTCAATATTTTTCATTCAAATAGTATACAATAATTCACCACAAACATAAAATAATAAGACCATTGTTTAGTGAGTTTATTCTATTTTGTGTGAAATCAAAGTTTTTTTACTAAACTGTAGCTGTGGAGACGAAAAATTGACTAGCATTTTTTGCATCTGTGGCCTACAGAGTGTTCATGAAGTCCCTTTAACCCCCCTCATTATTGTTGTTACTGAAAATAAGTTAACAACACTTTTTATATATCTTCTGTTGCATAACAAGACAAATTTTTCGACATATCTGACCCTCTATGATTTTTGGGGGGCTTAGGGGGGGCAAGGTGGGTTAAAAATTTCAAATGTAAAGGTAGGTCATGTAATACACCATTGAAAAGCTTATTAAAAGAGCAACACGATGGCGCAAACTAGAGCTTAATATCTTGCTTCCTTTCAAAGTAATGGGTAATCAAAGTTCTGGAAAATAACATACAACCTACTTATTCCTAATATTAACAAATTAATAACCTACTTTGATGCTATGATAATAATATCATTTTCCAGTACTTTGATTGTCCATTATTTTGAAACACATTACATGACCTACCTTTATATTTAAAATTGTTAACCCCCCCCTACCCCCTCACGCCCCCCAAAATCATAAAGGATCAGATATGTAAAAAATTTTTCCTGTTATGCAGCACGAGATATATAGAAAGTTTTGTTAACTTATTTTCAATAACAAAAATAATAAAGGGTGTTCAAGGGACTTTATATGAACACTCTGTTATATGCATACACATAAATACATATATACATATATGTATATATATAGTTTTTTTAATTCACAATGATAAGCTTAAAATTGTTTCTGTTCCCAGTTGATAAGATTTGTGTATTGTTAGTATTGTTCTGTTAATGATTGTTATCAACTATTATTGTGATATTGTTGTCATTGTTATTTATTTTACTTAACAATAGTTCAAAATAAACACAATTTAAAAGTGTTTTTGTAAAGAAATATTTATATTTATAGCTTGTATTGTTTTAATTTGTGAGTTTGTGGAGTGTGTTTGGTTAATTAAAGAGTAGGCTAGTATTTAAAAGAAAAGTTGTACGGTATATTATGTAATGTAGTGTATGTAACGTTCTAATATGTTATACGACAAGTTAATTGAGAGACCGGTTCAGGCTAATCCAACAGAGATAAGGTGTAAGAACGTGTAGAGGTCAGTATTGACCGAACGACTTGACGTGCACGTCGTCTACACATTAATACGTAATCTGGACCATATGTAGTACATTAATCGTTCAACGATCTCCATACGGAGTGAGACTTATTTAATGTAGTGTTGTGTTTTTTAATTCTCCTGATGATGGTCGAATGACCGAAATTGCAATAGAGACAATAAGGTAAGATTACACCTAATTTTGGATTAGTTGACGGTTTTAAACGTTTGATGGGTATGTTATGTGTATTATGTAGTACTGAATTAACTATGCCTGCTGCTTGGTTCAGGTATATTAACAAATTGTAAGGAAAACCCCTTAATGTAGCTGGGGCTGATCTACACAGTCCTTGCTTCTCATCAGGGCTGTAACCAAGGCCGTAGCCATGGGGGGGAGGGGTTAGCGGGTCCCACCCCCCCCCCCCCCCCCCGAATCCCGAAATTTAGTAGTAAAAATTAATACTAGGTTTAAAAAGTGCAAATTAAATTATAAAATAGACAACACAACAGAGGATCCAGCAACATATTTTACATCATTGTGCATTGCATGCATACTGATATTTAGATTTACTTGATCAAACTACAATGTACAATACACATGGACGCAGTAGGTTACAGCCTTACTCTCTTGTGAGCTTGATCTGATCTATTAAATAAGAAAACTATGAAGGTTCAACAAAAATACTTTACTGTAACAAAACACGCAAGCATTGTGCATTCAAAATTCTCCCAATACGGGGGTTGGCGTGCGAAGCACGCAGTGCGAACTTGTCCAAAACAACCATTTCAATCAACATTGCTCCTAAAACACGAACCGATTCAAAACAATTTGCTCTCGTCGTCCTTTAAAAACGTTCCAGGTTAAAGGGACCGTTCAACACTTTCGTTGCTGACAGTATTTTGTTGAACGTATTCCACTTAATGAAGATTATTTGAAAAAATTGAAGTCTTTGGAAAAAGATACATTGAATTTCTTGTAAATAGTTGTTCGATTTAAAACCGTTTTGCACGGTTTGGAAGTGAAATGTTTTCGAAGAATTTGTAACAGGCTGGAGTAAAAATAGCAAACCCCCACCACGTACTGACTAACGGAAGCCAACAACAAAGGGGAATGGAGCCGTCCCTAGCTGAGGCCCATAAGTTAGCGGCAATCTCTCTACGCAGTTATTGTTACGTGAAGTTTTGTATTCATGACGAGTGCGAAGCCTGATGATGTCTCTGTGTAGATGAAACGGCCGTAGCTAATTAAGATTCAAATAGGATTAGTTTAAACAGACTGAAAAGGTAAATACAATAAATATATTTTATATTTTGGGGAGGAGCGGTTGGGTGGTTGGGAAGTACAGCTGTCAGAAACTAATAAGCGATGATAAAAGCAAGTCAACTTTCCGTAAAGTGCTGAAAAGACTTTGTCAATACGGTTTGCGCATATGTCAGCAATGTGCATCCACAAAATCGTAATTTGCCTACAACTGAGTGTAAAATCTATCTATCGGACGAAGTGCAAGTAGTTTTCTACATTTAATAGCTTGGGTTTCGTGCTCCCTTTGTTGTACACACTGCGTCGTATGTCGAGAAAAGAATAGAATCTTTTTCAAGAGTGTTTTTGTCATAGCAAACTTTATTCTATCACGTGGATCAGTATGCCTACTAGGGAGATTACCACGTTAAAAAAGTATCAACCCACCGACAAGCTGTACAGTATGATGTTAAAATCAACTGTGGTGTGGAAACCAGCTTAACGGTTCTTTTAAGAGCCGTTCAAAAAATAACCAGTACTATCATTAGTAATCGGTATTTTTTTTTAAGAAGAGATAAGCTGAAAGTCCTACGGTATTATTATAACCAGAACTACGACAGGGTGTTTTTTTTAAATGGGCCACCATTGGTATCTTGTAAACTATAAATCTGACAGCAAACTTTAAATGGGGAACCTTTCCATGTTTTTTGAGAAATTAAGAAATATGTAGTTAAAATATTTGTAAATGGCCGCCATTTTCCAATATGGCGGTCAACTTTCAAATTTCTTATGTAACACAATATATTTTATGATGATTTTGGATTTTACAACTTATTTTAAGACTTTTTTGTTCTTGGCGTTTTTTTTTTTTTTTATATATACGACTAAGAGATTAGCAGTAAAATATGTTTTAAATGTTATGTGCTGTCTGATTTGACATATACTTTCTGGGGGTCAAAAATTTCCCTGGACCCCTTTTGTCGAAGGAGGGGAGGGTCCTCCTTAATCCCCATACCCCGGTCTAGTCTCCCCCCCCCCCCCAAAAAACATCATATGGGCCCCCTTGTATCCCCCCATAATGCCATAAATTTTTTTTTTTTTTTTTTTTCGATTTTGTTCAAAATATGGAAATTAAATATACAAAAATAATTGTTCTCGA
>JAGFPH010001110.1:0-29077 GCA_018207615.1 Philaenus spumarius | reverse complement strand
TTAAGGGAACTTTTACCTATTTGCGGACGATACGGCCATTTTATTCGAGGGTAATAGTTGGGAAGAAGTACAAGGGAAGGTTGTAAAGGATTTTCCGGTGGTGAAAAAATAATTCGATCAAAATGTTTTAACCCTTAACATATCTAAAACAAAGTTCCTCCTTATAGCCCTTAGGCCCATTAGTGATTGTTCTTATAAACATATTAAATTGCATTCGTGTGGGAATTACCTAAGTAAGCACTGTGGCTGTAGTAACATTGATGGACTTTACTCCTACAAATACTTGGGTGTCTTGTTTGATAAACGCTTAAATTGGTCGGCACATGTATTATACTTTGAGTCGGAAAATTAGAAAGTTAATCTTTGTTTTTAGAAATTTAAATGAAATATTATACTTTTGTGAAATAAGACAGTACTTTGCATATTGCCAATATTTGCATTTGGCATAATAGTATGGGGGTGCGCCTGCAAATCCATACTGGCTCCCTTAGGTGTCATCCAGAGATCGGTTATGAAGATGGCGCTGCGTAAATAAAAAAGACATCCATCTGATGAGCTGTATGACTGTTTTAACGTATTTAATATCAGACAACATTGGATAAAATTTCCAATTCCATTTTTTTACGTGCTTTTGCTTTTTTTCTCTTTCTCTCTTCTTTTTTCATAATAATTATTATTGTAAAATTATGTGGTCCACGACTTGGGGCCACGCACAGGCTAAACACATTTACTTATTAACGGCTATTATAATACAAATTCAACATTAGGAGAGTCGATGCGACCAGGTGCGGTATAGGCATGTAGAAAGTTCCTCTAATAAAAGGCCAAATAACTGTGTGAGGTACTGTGAGGGCTTACTCACGAGTGTGGACCTGAGATTTACAGGCGCTAAGTCTGGTGTCGTTGGCCACGGCTGTACTAGCCATGTCACTAATATGTTTTGCGGAACTATCAACCCTCCGATTTCTCAGAAATGTCGACTTTCAAATCCTAGTAGATCATCACCTTGTAAACATCCTTCAATACTATTGTTAAACACACTTACTAATTTTTAATAAAGAGAAGTTCCGTGTTTTCAAGAGAAGAGATGCATACCGATGTTTTTAGAAATGCATTTAAAATAAGTGACAGGGCAAAACCATTGCACTGTGCATTGCGGGTTGCGTTCTTTCCAGGTTACACTCGTGAACACAGCACAGTAATCTCAGAGAACTCGTGATAGAGAGAACGTAAAGTCCGGAATATAAACCCCTAGTTTAGACAAAACTACTCGGACAAAGGTCAATGAATGTCGTGAAGACCAGGAAGACCTTCTCAGAATAACAGAAATGATATACGTGTAAGCGTTTACTACCGACGAACACAATCAAATTAATATATGACAAATGCATGCATGTAGTACTATGGTAAATGAATTTGACATACCAACAAATCTATTCCGGTTGCGCAATTAGTCAAGATTACACCGGTACACCTTGAACTCGTGATTTAATTTGAACTCTAATGATTAAGGTGAGGCAGAGACCTTGGTTGCAGATCCTTGCGTTATGAATTACCGAACATTAAGTGACAATTATAGTGTTTATTGTTTTTATGTTCAGCCGATAATTAATAAATTTCTTACCGACTTGTCTGTCAGCATGTTTATGCGACGGCGTGCATAAACTGCGAACCTTATAAAAAGGTATGGACAGGAAGATTCGAGAAGGCCTTCACCGGATGATCTGATTCCAGATTTGATTTCCTGCCTTACGCGTCCTTTAAGTAGTTGTTGTTCTTCTTGGCAACGTCACTTAACTTCCTAAAGTCATGCACAGATGTTTCACGCCACAGGAAATTAAAATGTAGTCACTAATATTGAAATATAGGCTATATTGCTACGAACCTTTGTTTATTTATGTTTCAGAAAAATCATTTGACGCTAACTATTCATGTTTAAATCTAAACAAAGTAAGCCAACATTAAGTACTTTCGGACTGTTCGATACACCTCTGAGCATTAAAAAATGAAGAAGTTATTGTTTTATATGTGAAATTAATTTGGTCTTTTAATACTATGTAAACAAAACGACGAGCTTTAAGTTTATGAGAGGAACTTAACAGGCGTGAATACAGTAAGGAAGCCGTATGATTTAAAGAGTTGTTTTAGAAGCAATGATTAGTGTATTTTAACGATATATTCAAGTATAGATAAAAAGTGTTGTTATGATGAAAATAAATCATTATTTTTGTATCTCTGCTACCGAACCAACAAAATAGAGCCATCAAACATTCAGGCATCCAACGATGTTTCCCGAATGTACGCGGAAAAAGCCGAAGCGGATATTAAAAGACGTCGCTCGACGGGACCCCTGGCTATACACACCCGTCACGTCACGTCACGTCACGACACGGTATGCTCTGAGAGCGTTCAAATATTTCCAGCCGTGATGTGACGTGGCGGGTGTGTATAGCCACCTCCATTTGATTACACAGGGAGCATACCTCTGGAAATGGACGCGACGTGACGTGACGTGACGTGACGGGCGTGTATAGCCGCACCTTAAACAGATGTTGTCGCTATGAAGACAGTTTTTTGTTCGGTGTTGTGTTAAAAACAGTTAGAATCGCTTTTAATGACTGGCAGCGATTTCAATCTTGAACCAGAACTAATCAGAAAGGTTTGACATGGGTTTCACAAGCATAACATTAAAAACTCATTGTATCCTATCCAAGTCACTATTGAATACTGTAAAATATTAATTTTGTCCGTCTATGTGACTTTAACTTACTTATACAGTACATCTATTACGCGTTTCGGAAAGTCATTCCATCATCAGAAACTCGCTCTAAATTGAGGTCGTTAGTACATTAAAATAATACAGGTTGTCCAACAAGGGTTGTCTCATGTATTTGAGGGGGGGGGGGCACGTAATCTGCCCCGATATTTTAGGTACGTTTGAAATGATGAAACTGCCCAGCTCATTAAAGATGATCAAGAAGGGTCGCCTCGCCAGACCAGAAATGCTGAAATTGCCCCAACTTTCTACCTGACACAGTTAAGGGATATTTCCCTCCGAATATTTTCATAGCCCCTTGCTGTTTGGAACGCATACCAATAAATATTAGGTTAGGTTAGGTTAGGTTAGGTTGGTTTGGTTTTAGGAGACTGCAATCACTGACAGGACGCAGTTTGTGGCATTGTGGATTAAATTTTGTGTTTTAATGTTGTTATACAGTTTAGTGTATTCAAGTTTGCGATGCGTGATTTAGATTACCGTAACAGAGTTGGTAGAAAACCGAGGGGCAGAGAAAAGAAAAATTATTGGTAGGGTGACAGATAGATGTCATGAAAAAACCTAATGACCCATGTGCTTGGTAAAGACTGTGAGTGCCGACTTACTATTCGGAGGGAAATATCCCGTACCCGTGTCAGGTAGAAAGTTGGAGCAATTTCAGCATTTCTGGTCTGGCGAGGCGACCCTTCTTGATCCTCTTTAATGAGCGGGAAAGTTTGATCGTTTCAAAAGTACCCAAAATGTCGGGGCAGTTTCACTACGCCCATTTGAGGGTATCCACACGCCGAATTATTACGTTTAAAATATTGTGCGCGTGTGTTTTGTGTTATGTTGACTCCGTATTATTTTAACGGACTAATGACCTAAATTTAGAGCGAGTTTCTGAGGATGGAATGAATTACTGAAACGCGTCAAAAAATATAGGAAGTTAATACTTACACTGATGAAGTCGCATAGACGGACAAAATTATTATTTTATAAAATTAAAGCATTATTGTACCTTTGATCAATGATTTGTTACGCGGCTCAAGTATGGGGCTATAGACAATATGAGCGCGTGGAGCAGCTTTTAAAATTCTTGGTCAAACGTCTTTTTCAATTACCCGAAAATGCACCCAATTATGTTTTGCATCTGGAGTTCAATATGGATAGGTCGTTTTGTTTCACTTTGAACCTGCATATAAAGTATGTTTTAAAAATATTAAAATTGTCTTGCGATAGGCTGCCTAATTTTTTTGCTAGGGAAATAATTAACGCCAATTTGTTTTGGTATAAAAAATGGAACATAATGGCGAATACATTTGCTGCGTCTTTTACCGAGGGACTCAATGGAGCGAAAGAATGGAAAGGTCAAATGTTTGCATTAGCGGAAGCGATAAAGGTCCGACATAAACAAGAAAATCTTCAGGCTCGTTCCGATTCTACGTTTCGTACCATTTATAAATCTTTGAATTTGAATAACAACTCGTATCCAGATAAGGATGTTTGGATAGTACGAAATGTAATTAAATGTAGAGCAGAGCTGCTGTATTTGAACTGCAGGCCTTTGGGTGGAGAAGGTGAATTACAACTGAAGGCGATAAATTGAAGAAGATAGTTTCCATTTTTTTAGCGATTTGTCCAATCTTGGGGGAACAATTAGGAAACAATATTTTGGGAAATTGGAGTTGAGTTGGGAGGAATTACTTGTGCAGCTTAACGGGGAAAATTGGAAATATCTTGCTCGGTACGTACATCAGGCTTGGCAATGCAGATGGGAATTAGTCCGCGAATGTAATTATTAAGGGCCTGCTCCAGTAAACGAGAAAGCAACCGGAAACGCAAGGGCTTCTCTCTACAACCGTATCTGAACAGTACAATTTCTTGCAGCTGAGCGCTTTGACATTGCCTCATTTCAAACCATTTTATAAATCCATCTTTTGTAATTGAGTGCTGAAAAAAAAACAGAATTTTCTTTATAAAATTTCGGATCCGGCTTGCAAATTACTTTTTATTATTATTTTTTTATAGTGTTAGGAAAAAAAAATTCAAACTTTATAAATGTCAATTACATAACAAAAGAAAAGCATTTAAAAAAATCTAAAATGCAAAACGGATGCGTATTGTAATTGTGCTTAAAATGAGACCTTGCAAACAATTTTATGATAAAAAATAAACGAAATAAATGGTTTGAAATTTAACATTGCTCTTATGGGATAAAAATCCAAGATGGCCGATACTACAGGAGACCCTTAACGTTGTAAATGTGTACGTTGCTCATGTCTTTCATGTCTTTGCTCCCCTCAATCATTTGTTAATATTTGTGTTGTTGTTGGCAATCTTTGCCCAGTTTTCATACGTAATTCATTTTTAGTTGTCGTCTTAGTATGTAGTATTTTCTGAATGTGTGTGCATGTGTATGTATGTAATTATGTATGGGTGTCAGGTTTGGGATTATTATTTATTATTGTTTTGTAATGTTTTGTTAGCGTTATGCATGTAACACATAGAGCTAGAGGTGTTAAAGTAAAAAGGTTCAATAGTCTTCCAACCGACAGACGGTAAAAACCATTGTCTAAATAAGCTTGCTGGTTGTAACCTTCATTTATAATAAAGCTTTATTATTATTATTATGTACCTTTGCCATGATAAAGTTGTATATTATGTTTTTTCCATATCCATATTATTTACTCCCATTTGCGATGCGTATATTCTCCCGGGTTTTTGTCATAACGTATGATGTCTCGAAAATTGGTTTCGAGACCCTCGAAAGTCCCGGAATTCTGTTTTAAGTAGAAATTATGAAATTTTATGTATTTTTTTTTTTATTTCGCTCGATTAAACGATTAAACCAAATACGACGCGATAAAATAATACATTTTATATTATTTCTCTAAGCAGTTTGACATATCTGCAGTTGAGTTGCGCTCTATCTGTCGCCAACTATGTGAACATACCAACTAATTAGCCTACGGCCTAAGAAGAATTATGAAAGTTGTTTTAAAACTGTTTTATAATTGGACTATAAATTGTAAATATCATATGTTAACACGATTTTAATTACGTTACAAACACTAAGTTCCAGTGGAAAGGAATAATGGTTATTTGCATGTTATTTAAGTGAGGAACGAATAAACTTGCTGTTGCTAGATGCAGCAGGTAATAGTCTTCTACGTTAAAAGCACAACTGCTGATAACAATACAGTGATAATAGCGTCCAGTGATTTTTAGCGTTTAATCTAAATTTAGAATTAAGGTAAGTCTAAAAGCTTCATTACCAATGAAAGGTATTGTAACGTACCTAATTAAAAAACTGTGTTAATAAGATGTTTTCAACTTTGACTGGCCGCCATTTTCGATAGGGTTAAGATAGAGACCTCTAATGTGTGCCATTCTTCTTCGTTTATCAAGCCCTTTAACTTTAAAATGAGATGGGGGTTTGTATTTAAGATTTTTGAATTACCCTCTCAACCCCCCCATTTTGGGGTAAGGAGTCGGTTACACCAAAATTCATCACCCTTTTTTCATATAAAGATATCCGGAAGCTCATTTATTTATTTCGACTTGTTCCAAAGTTAAGGGGGGGGGGGGGGTTGACACCCGGTGCATGAAGGTTTTAACGACACCCGAAAACGTGTTCTGGGGACCATGATCGGCGCTCATTTACTACCATAAGGGTCACTGCAATAGCTCAACTTTCCTATGGAAATTCGCTAGCAATTATAGGATTTAAAATTGTAAATTATATTTATTACAGATATCTGAAACAAATATTGTCAAATTGAGATAGTCGGTGATTCGAACACATGAAAATACACAGTAACACTGTTCAAACAAACAATAAAACGACGCAGAATCTACTTACATTTTTAAGAGTGCGGAATAGAATTGTAATGAAAACGAATGGGGGGTGCAAAACCAACCTTTGCATTTAAACATCTGCACTCATGAGCCGTAGCCAGGAAAACATTGGGGGGGGGGTCAGGTCAGGACCGGGGATTTGAGTTTACTTTAACACGTTCACTGCTAAGGACGCACATGTGAGCTCGACACTGAACACTATGAGAAGCGGCCGACGCACAGTGCATTGCACGCCAACCCCCTATTGGAGAATTTTCAATACACAATGCATTGCGTGCTTCGCACGCCAACCTCCGTATTGGGAGAATTTTCAATACAAAATGCATTGCGTGCTTCGCACGCCAACCCCCGTGTACTTTTAATACACAATGCATTGCGTGCTTTGCACGCCAACCTCCGTATTGGGAGAATTTTCAATACAAAATGCATTGCGTGCTTCGCACGCCAACCTCCGTATTGGGAGAATTTTCAATACAAAATTCATTGCGTGCTTCGCACGCCAACCCCCGTGTACTTTTAATACACAATGCATTGCGTGCTTCGCACGCCAACCTCTGTATTGGGAGAATTTTCAATACAAAATGCATTGCGTACTTCGCACGCCAACCCCCGTGTACTTTTGATACACAATGTACTGCGCGTTTTGTTAGAGTAAAGTATTTTCGTTGTACCTTCGTAGTTTTCTTATTTAATAGATCAGATCAAGCTCACAAGAGAGTAAGGCTGTAACCTACTCCATCCATGTGTGTTGTACGTTGTAGTTTAATCTAGCAAATCTAAATATCAGTATGCGTGCAATGCACAATTATAAAAAAATATGTTGCTGGATCCTCTGTTGTGGTGTCTATTTCATAATTTAACTTGCACTTTTTAAACCTGGTATTAATTTTACTACTAAATTTCGGGATTTCGGGGGGGGGGGGGGGGTTGACCCCATAGCCCCCCTGGCTACGGCCTTGCTCATGAGTGGTTAAAATGAGTACAATATGACAGCGATGTATACTGTTGACAACTCAATCTGGAGTAGCCAGAACCTTATCTCAAAATGCAATCAAAGTTAAATGTTTGCCGAATGATCGGTTTAAACAATTAAGCTGTTTAGGTTTCTCAAAGCCAAGCCTACTGATTCGGCTGCTGCCGCTGCAGGTAGACCACCGCAGCATTTAGGCTCAAAAGAACATCTCAACTATTATTAGAATATTTTGCCCGAGGTCTGAGAAGAAGTAATCGATATGACCTCCCTCGCGGAGTTACGAAACCGCGTTTGAGTTGGCGGTGGGTCCTGCTCAATATTCAAAGCATGAAAACAAAATATAAATAGTCGTCGTGTACGCAATATATACGCAAATAGTTATGTAACGCGATTTATGGCTTCTTTAGTGTTCGTCTTTTGCGCGGGAGTTTCACAATCGTGTTACTGTTTGAAAGCGTTCAGTCAAATATTCGCAATAAAGTATTTTAACAAGTTAAAGATCCAATGGCATTTATATATACTGAAGTATTTAAATTCAACTTTGTGAAAACGGGCAGAATTTGTTTTACGGATGGAAAGAAAAGAACGGGCTTTTCAAAAAAAAAAGGATGGTAAGACAAGCGGGGAAATGCCAACCTCCAAAACGAATGCAATTTTTCCTAAAGTTCTGCATTTGGGATTACTAAATACTGTTCTCTATAAAATGTAATCTCAAAAGGTGGTTAGTTAAAAAAAAAACTACAAAGTGTGGCTTTTACAGACTGACAGACATCATATAAACAAAGTGGATGAAAAGGTAAAGCGGCGGCAATTTGTTTAAAAGTTTGTCACAGATCCTGTTATAGGTATCGCCAGGTAGATATCGGGGATGGCATAGACGGTTGCCTCCTATGAGCGCCCTGTCCTACGAGCGCCATGTCCATCTAGCGCCCACTCTCGGGTTGACGAGGGTCAGAGAGGGGTTGACAGGTCTAGGAGCTTTCCAACGAGCGCCGCATTTCTGTGTCACCCCCTTCGACCACCTGTACTTGTTAGTATTTACTGATCGATGAATTGACACGATAAGTGACATCGAAAAACATTCCTTAAATATGACCCATATGCTTGTATTTAAAACCTTTCTTATGGATAATCGCAACGATATATAGTTTATAATATTACAGTAACGTTATTTCAATAGCCGTTGTCGGATTTGTAAAACTAGAACTAAAAAGATGATAAAAATATAACAAATTATTTCCAAGAATATTCTTAAACAAAACACCTCCCAAATCTTTTATTTGGTATTTTACCAGGTGTTATTTACTGAATCACTGCTTCTAGTAAGTTGTAGATACCTAAATATGAAACACCTCAATTCTGTCCTAAATTAAACGGTAATTTTTGTAAGCAGTGCCATACGTGTTATAAGCACGTGTAAAAACAATTTAATATGCCAGTATTAGGTCATGTCCCTCAAAAGGGTCGCCGGAATACTACCCCCCGGAAAACTACCCCCCAAGCAGGTTTCTACGTCATTTTGACGTCAGAGATCAGGGGGGGGGGGCAGTTTTCCGGGGGGGAGTATTCCGCATTCCCTGTGTCACAAATCCTGTTATAGGTATCGCCAGGTAGATATCGGGGATGGCATAAACGCTGCCGACATCGCAACAGGGGAAGTACAGAGTACAAAGTCAATATTTTTAAATGCCTAACTATTGTCCGTTTACAGTTTAGTTGATAGCATGAGCATTGGCCTTAAGGCTCTTCTTTACGTTGAAGAAAACTCCCGAGTGTACAGTATGATTTTAATACAAAAAGGTCCGACTCAAGCCGCAAAATCGTTGAAACATGCATTCGTAATAACGTGTTTCGGATTCTATTTATAAATTATTAATCTGGGAAACTACTTTAACTTATAAAGAAGGCTTTATATTTTTACGTGTTAGCTTAAAATATGGAAATTATTGCTTAAAACTCCCAAAAATGCATTCAAAATAAACGATTTTTACTCAGTTGAACCGTCGATTAAAATGAGTTGCCGTCGATTTCTTTTAATTATGAGATATAAGACAAAAGCACATAGCCTTTAAGAACAATTTTAGATGTTCCACAACTTTTTAGGTTGAAAAATGGCGTCCGAAACACGTTAATACGAAGTGCATATTTTTGATGTTTTACGCGAGGTATAGAAGACCCTTGCCGCGCTGCTACCTGACCTAACTACATCGGCTCCTGTTCACTACCACATTGAATTATCCTTGCCTCAGTGTTTAATTCAAGATCCAAATTTCTTCATTTCAGTAGCGTACCTCATGTTTAAGTAAACCCCATTACGAAGTTTAAACTACAAAGAACTAACATTACATTAATTTTATTCTAACGTGTATTGCTGTGCTATTTCAATTCTAACAAATTGTTAAAATTGTTTTCTGAAAACAAATACATTCTACCAAATAAAATAATATACTCTCCAAATAATTACTACAGTACTATACATAAGAATTTAGGTCATGATAGATAGTACAGCACCAATAATGCTCTGATGTTTTCTGTAAACTAAAGTTAGTGCTTATTTTTCTCAATCTTTAATTCATTTTGATAACAAATTTTGAATTTAGAGATTTTTCCTAAAGTTTTAATATTATTATGCAGTTATTGCTGTACCATATTGCTGTACATTTACTTTCCTAAAAAAAACAGCTCTTCCATCAAAATAAATGTAAACAAAAGAACAATTTTTTCACTTTGTATTAATGTTCCACATTAATAGACTACAAATTATTCTTGAAAATTAAAATATCAATAAAAACAATATCAAGGGAAACATATTCCTAATAACTAGTTTAAATGAGTTTTATAAGGTTGATGTTTTCATGCGGGCTACTAGCGCAAGATCTCCGTTCCAATAGCATGGACATTTGGACAATGCCTGCCCATGCTATCAACTAAACTGTAAACGGACAATATTAAATAAAAACACCGAGTTTAGTTTACTTTTAAGAATCAGTGTACGTTTCCAAAATGGGTAATACGTTAGGGTCATCCCCCAAGATGTGGTACCTGTAATTGTACATGAACTAAAAACTCAGGTTTTTCCGCCCCGCCTAACTTTTATGACTCGTTTTACTGTCAACTCTCAGCAATAACTTTTTCAGCGGAGTCGGCGTACGTTTTAAAGTCAGGGAATATTTCAGAATCATCCTCCAAGATATTTGGCGATACCTAGGCTATAGCAGAATGACCGGTTCGGCAAAGTGCAAATAATGTTGAAGCTTACGGCCAATGATAAGCTAGATTTAATCTTGAGTTCAGTTCGATTTTATAACAAAAACCTTAGCAAGACTGGCAATAACATTAATGTTTCTGTGTTAAACACTAACGACAGTGTATAGTAGTAGGTACTTTATTTCTGGAAGGTCGATTCCATGACATTCCTGACTCAGCAGAATGTTCTAAACGTTTACACAACTGTGCAACAATGTTTGTTAATTGTTAAAATCAACTAATCACAGGTGAATACGGGAGAACTTTATTTTACCTTTTTTAAAGTTACGGAACCCTAAACAAACACACTCTAAATTCTATTTTATTATAGCGCATCTAAAAACTCTTTAATTCTTAACTTCACAGCATTAACTTTTATAGTAAGCCTAGTAAACGACATACAAAAATTCCATCGAAAAAAGAATGTTTTGTTTTTCCCGAATTTGAAAATATTCCAGGAAGTTTTCAAATTTGTCTTTCCATAGAAACCTAGTTCAGACTATTACGAACATTTTAAAACAAAAAATAGCCAAATTGGTCCAGCCGTTCTCAAGTGATGCCCTTACCAACGAACAGTGTTTCATTTTTATTATATAGATAAATTTTTAGGGGAAACCCCACACGCCAACCCTGTTGGAATATTTTTCACACATAATCATGTTATGTTTTTTTTTATATAATAAAGGTGTAGGATTAATAAACCCCAAAGCTAAGACGGTAAATAATGTTAAATGTTCAAATCAAATTATTTCGTATATTTTATAACAGCAGTTAAAATAAAGGTTGAAAGGTACCAGCAAGGCTCGGGTCTACACTTTAATAAAAACCTAACCTAAAAGTTAGAATTACAAATAATTGCTTCAAAGTTTGAAATCAGCTGTTAATGGAAATATTAGAACAAACAGCTGTTTTATAATCTGTTATTTTATTCAATTTGTTGTTATGGTAATAAATGTAAATAGATGCGTTGGTTCATCGTCGTAGGCCTAACCTAAAATTTTTCCGACTAAATTTACAAATATTGAAATAAAAAATGTTTTTATCAAAATAAATTATAGCCTATGTTATTCAGGGATAGTGTAGTTTTACTTTCTCACTATACTATAGTATAGAGAAAGTATAGTGATCGCAAAAAATCGATGTTGAGATTTTTGTGGAAATATCAATTTTGGGAGCCCCTTAGTCCAAAAAAGTGGTTTTTACAAAATGTCTGTCTGTATGTTGTATGTATGTCTGTATGCATGTCTGTATGTCTATATGTACGTCTCTATGTATACAAAGCTAGAGCGAAAACTATTCGATCGATTTCGAACAAATTTGCACCAAACATGTCAATTAGGCCTATATAGATGCACGAAAAAGGGTTTTGAAAAAAAAACCTTTTTGGCCAAAAACCAAAAAAAATCAGTTATTATTTTTTTATAAAAAAAACGGCTCTAACGATTTTGATCAAATTCGGCTTATTTGTAGCCCTCAATGTACCCTACCATATGCAGAAAACCGTATCTTTCTAAAAATTCTTGTTTAGCTAATAACAATAATAATAACTGATTTTGGTGGGTTCTTAGGCCAAAAAGGGGGTTGTATTTTTAAAAAAATTCAAAATGTTTTTTCGTGCACCTATGCATGCCTAATAGACGTGTTGTGTGCAAATTTGTTCGAAATCGATCGAATAATCTTCTCTCCAGCTAATAATAATAATATTTATTAGTTAATCTCCTGCTTTAATATCACCTCTCCTACCCCGCCTACAATTATGAAGTCACAGTGAATCTGTTTATTAATTTAAATATGTTTGTGAGAAAGTATGTGCCAGTTCCTGGTACCGTTTATTTTTTAGTAAAACTATTTTTTCAATCAGTTTAGTAGTTCCACAGATTACCCCCTACATACAGACAAACAAATTTTACCTCTTTATAATATTAGTATAGATGGTAGGAAATAACGTTTAACAGTTTCTTGTAAAAAGTAGTGGCGTTAAAAAAAACCTGGAATCATTGAAGATTTGTCTCTGAAGCTATTTGTAGTTTTTAAGAAACTGCATTACGATGTGTTGGGGTTCTATTTTAAATCGAAGCAATAACAACGATTTACATCTCTGTACATAACCTATTATTGTGAAATGAATTTTAATATGCAACTATTAGAAAACAGGTTTTATATAAGTGCGATAAGGCGTATTATGGATGTATAATTACGTACACTTATTAAACGTTATTACTATTTTTACAAGTTTTGTTATGATGTCAATTGCGTCATCACGTTTGAATCAATTCCGGATGAAAATAATTGAGTAGAACATTTCTAATTATGAAACGGTAAGAAATCAAATCCAACAAGATTAAAAGGGTCTGCTGTAGTGGCGGCCATCTTGGATTTGTATCCCGTAAGAGCAACGTTCAATTTAAAACCATTTATTTCGTTTATTTTTCATCGTAAAATTGATTACAAAGTTTTCTTGACGTATTTATGTTATGCCAGTCAGACAATGAAGACTTGTGTTTGCTTGTTCGTAACAGTTTTACTCAAAAACCACGTATCTGACTTAAATGGAACTCTTGAATGCATCGTTTTTAATTGGCATGGCAGTGTATCATAGGGCCTTTTCAAAATGTAAAAACTGTCTTTTTCAGCCTTTTTTTTTGTAATCCGTTCAAAACGTTAAAAATACATCAAAATAAACAAGCCACAATATTGAAAAAAGCAATGGAACCGCCGACAGAAGTGAAAACTGTCATGAATATAAACAATTCTAAGCCGTTTAAAAAAGAGTTTATTCAATCCAACCTATGTTGGTGACCAAAATGGAACTATCCTCAGCAGCAATGACAGAGCTGCTCTGCTTCTAAAATGATCCTTTCAACTTTCAACAGAACATAACCCGTTCTACTTTTGAGCTTATCGTGTCTAAAGCAAGAAAAGTTATTTTGTTTTTCAGCTCAGTTTAATTGAAATTGCATGCATAATGAAAAATTTGGAGGATAATCTAGCATGGGCGCCCATTTCTATGGGCCGAGGGGGCCACGCCCCCCCCCCCTCTTCTCCCAGGGAAAGGAAAGTATGTATATTATTAATTGTAGACAGGTTTTTTTTTAAGAGATTAGCACAAAACTATGTTTTAAATGTTATGTGCCGTTTGATTTTACATAAACTTATTATATTTTTTACAAGAGTTCAAGCATGAGCTGCAATGCACTGTGTATTGAAAATACTCCCAATACGGGAGTTGGCGTGTGAAGCACGCAATGCATTGTGTATTGAAAATACTCCTAATACGGGGGTTGTGTATTGAAAATACTCTCAAAATGGGGGTTGGCATGCCAAGCACGAAATGCATTGTGTATTGAAATCACTCCCAATATTTGGATTATCTTGCGAAGCACGCAATGCATTGTGTATTGAAAACACTCCCAATACGGGAATTTGCGTGCGAAGCACTATGCGTCGGCCGCTTCTCATAGTGTTCAGTGTCAAGCTCACATGTCATCCTAGAAAATATCATAGTGTATGTATTTTATCATAGTGTAATCTAGTGTATGTAAGTGAAGCCATCGATGGATCGAAAGAAAAATTGTTAAAACAAAGAAAGGAGATATAAATAAACAAAAGAGGGACAGCCAAAAGACTACAACACATTCTTGCCTTGTCACAGTCTCCGAGAATGCTGCAAGTTTACTCCTTCGTATTCTTCTTATTTACGCATTTAAAGATAAAACTTCCCAAGACAATTCTATGGCTGGATTGTAAAGCGGCGTTTACAACAAATTTTGACAACAAAATTTATTGCCAACATGTTGTCAACATATTGACAACAAGTGGACGTACTGGTTGTCAACAAGTGGAAATAATTTGTTTCACCTACACAGACACAAGTGCTATGGGCTTGGCCTTGACTACAACTGGAGAGACGGCGCGAGGGGCGCGACTGTCTGGCGGAGGCGGAGTGGGGAAAGTTGTCAACTTGTTGTCAACAAGTTGCTCGCCTTTTAGCGTGCGTCAACATGTTGACAACATTTTGCTGTCAACTTTCATTGATCTTTATCGACAACCGACGGGAAACGATATTTTTGTGGTCAACAAGTTGACAACATCCGAAAGTTGTCAACATTTTGTTAAAACTGGCAACAAGTTTCCTCAACTTGTTGACAACTCCAGTGTTGACAACTCCAGTACTTGACGGTGCATACAAACTGTATGCAATAAAAACGTTACCCTTCACAATTTGTACTTTGAATGAGAATCTTACACTTCGTACACTTTGAGAAAAAAATAATGGAAAATCAACTGTTGTAAAAAGTTCGAATTAAGTGCCTTTACACAGATCAGCTGCATAAAAGGAAGATTGTAAGTTAAGGGTCGGCTCTAGCTGTCGGCCATCTTGGCTGACACTCCATAAGACCAATGTTAAATTAAAATCCAAATTTTTCCTTTATTTTTGATCGGATAATTATGAACGATATGTCATTTTAAAGCTATGGCCAATATGCATGCAAATGGCTTTTAAAAACTAAGAAAAACATTTTGTTTAATATTTATTAACACTTTAAAACATTGATTTTTAGTATTTTTTTATGTTGTCACTATCAATTATAACGAAAAACTATCAAGCCATTCGCATGAGGAATTTCGTCCCCAAGAGTTTGGTATTTTTTTTAAAACGCTATTTGAACAATTACGGGTTTTAAATGGATTTAGGCTGAGCAATGTCCGTGTAACCTACCGCCGCTACGCTGGAGTCGCAGGTTGCTTTCTGTTTTACTAGAGCCGACCCTTAAGTTGTTTATAAAGATCGTAATACGGCGAAGGCGTATACTTAAAAGTATTTCCAAGAGGCCAAATACTCCTTGGACATCGTATACATTGATAATGAAAAACCAAAAGACAATAACTATATGTAAAAAACATTTCATGAATGTTATGTGTGACAAACCTACTCGCTTGAGAAAAATATATCAGGCTTAAAGCCTTGTTCCCACGGTCTGTGACTTGGCAAGCCTCATCTGAAGTTTGTCAGACCTCACGAATGCCTTGGGAATGCAAATACAGTACAACCTCGAAGTCGGACCAGCCGGGACCGCGACCGATCCGACATAACGAAAATACGTGTTAGCCGGAGAAAGAGCATAAAACATCAAAAAATGTAAATACACCGTATACTTACAATATTTTCCTTTATTACCGAGAAAAACACTTTAAGAATATTTACCGTCACAATAAAACAAAAAACACATCTGTGGACTGTACAGGCAATATTGATATGTAGTCATTGGTACAGGTATGTCTACTTTTTGGGGAAAAAGCTTGTAAGTTTCTGTTGCGTCTGCTTCGAGTAACGTTTACACGCTGCACAGCAAACAAACTCGGCGGAAACACGATCACCGAGCAGTACGCTACGATTATGCGCTCGTATAAAGCAATAGCGCTACCAAAATGCACATTTTGATTTATTGCAAACCGGTCAGGGTTACCCGGAGCGGAGATCCGACTTAAAGGGGGCCAACTTAACGAGGTTGTACTGTACTTGCTATTACCATAGATCATGAATAATAAATAGATCATGCATCCATACGGGGGTTGTGTGCCGGAAAAAAGGTGTTCGCGAAAATAGTGCATGATCGCGCCGCGAGGTAGCGCTAGGGAGAAAGCATTGTAAGCATTGGTGTTTCCAACCAGCTTCCTTCGTTTCCCCAATAGATAGCGCCAAAAAAGTCGAATTTCCAGTGGAACAAAATATTGCATTGGATCGGAGTTCTATTAGGTTATCCAAATACAATGCTATTACTCGATGTGGCTCGTCCTTTCTCGTGTATTGTCGGTAAACCCCTCCGACATCTTAAGGGTCTGCTCCAGTAAAAATAAAATGGGTTTTTATCCCATAAGAGCAATGTTAAATTTCAAACCATTTATTTCGTTTACTTTTAATCATAAAATTGATTGCAAGGTCTCATTTTAAGCACAGCCACAATACGCATCCGTCTTGCAATTTACATTTTTTTAAATTTCTTTCATTTGTCAAGTAACTGACATTTAGTAAGTACAAAGTTTGAATGTTTTTCCTAACACAATAAAAAATGTATAATGAAAAATAATCTGCAAGCCGGATCCGAAATTTTATAAAGAATATTCAGTTTTTTTTTTCAACACTCAATTACAAAAGATAGACTTATAAAATGGTTTGAAATGAGGCAATGTCAAAGCGTTCAGCTGCAAGAAATTGCACTGTTTAGATAGGGATACAGTGATACCGGAAGTGCCTTTCCTGTTGCTTTCTCGTTTACTGCAGCAGACCCTTAAGGGGGCGCTTACCCTGCCGCCATATTGAATCTGATTCCCATAAGAGCAATGCTACAGAATAAGTCATTTTTTTCCGTTAATTCGTGGAATAAAGTTAAAATTTTGGTTTCATTTTGAAGTACTATCACATGCGGATGTTGATTGCCGAATACATTTTCAAAACCCGTGTTGTTGTTTTCATAAACGTATGATATAAATAGTAAAATATAGTAAACTTTATTAATTTTTTACTCAGGTGCTAAAAGAGATATTGCAAAAAACCTTAGCAATCAACACCCACAATCTATTCTACTTTAAGAAAAAAATACAGCTTTCGTTTTTTGCCAAAAATAACACAAAAATATGCTTAATAGTGAAGGTATGTTTTGGTTATTTAACATTGAAATTGGTACCCAACTTCGCCGTTTTGAATGTAGAGAGCCGAGCCTTAAGCTTGTAGCTCTACGGGACGATGATGAGTAACAGTTCCAACGATTGCCGCAGTTTTTCAGTGGTTTCTGGACGGTTTTAGTTAGCGTTTATTATTAAGTGTTCAAATGAAGTTATCATGGAGTTCATTGATCTCTACGAGGCAGAACCTTGTATTTGGAATCTGCAAAATGCGGATCACGCAAACAGAAACAAAATATACGAAGTAGAGAGGAGAATCCAAGTTACAGATACCGGCACGAATGCTGGCACTTGAGCAAACCGCTACTAACCTGACTAAAAACATCAGTACCCAGTACACCTCTGTTTAACACGTTCACAGCTAAGGACGCACATGTGAGCTTGACACCGAACAATGTGAGAAGCGGCCGACGTATAGTGCATTGCACGCCCACCCCCGTAATGAGAGTATTTTCAATGCATTGCGTGCTTCGCACGCCAACCCTCGTATTGGGAGTATTTTCTATACACAGTGCATTGCGTGTTTCGCACGCCAAACCCTGTATTGGAAGTATTTTCAATACACAGTGCATTGCGGGCTTCGTACGCCAACCACCGTATTGGGAGTATTTTAATACACAGTGCATTGCGTGCTTCGCACGCCAACCCTCGTATTGGGAGTATTTTAATACAAAGTGCATTGCGTG
The DNA here is from genome assembly GCA_018207615.1 of Philaenus spumarius. Classification (NCBI taxonomy): domain Eukaryota; kingdom Metazoa; phylum Arthropoda; class Insecta; order Hemiptera; family Aphrophoridae; genus Philaenus; species Philaenus spumarius. The sequence continues at coordinate 10,872 of JAGFPH010001110.1, read as the reverse complement.
CTCGCACGCCAATCCCCGTATCGGGGGAATTTTCAATACACAGAGCATTGTGTGTGTATTTTCCGCTTTAAAATATTAGTAATTATTACGCAGAAAGGTTCAAAAATAATTTCTACTCATTTAGGCTATAAATATAAAAGATAAAAAGTCAGCTCCTAGCATAGGAAATACGGAATTTGCGTAGCAGCGAACGTGTTAATGGTGAGGTAAACATCCACTAGTTCGTTTGAAGGATGAGTCACGTTAGGAAGCGGTGTGGGAAAATGTTTTTTTCCCCATTTACGCCCTTTCCCCACACCCCCGGCCCATCGCGCCAGGGCCATGCCAAGTGCCAGGATTCACGCCGAAATCTGTAGCGTCGAATGTTCTTTAAACGAGCTGAAAAATAAGAAAGCAAATTTGATGGCGACTTACGGGAAGCTGGCGTTGAAGGTAAAATAAAACTTAATTTATTTGCGGCGGAATAGTGGAAATCCATATTAAAATAAAATAAGACTACCTACGGAATCAACACTAACATTCTATTTCCACAAACAAATTATACAATTATTGTCGACCGGTTTCTACTGATTTTCCGTATCTAGGTGGCTCGTGGGCGCTCGAGATTCGTCAAGCCACGAGCCTTTCCGCGCCATGGGAACGACATGAGAACGGAATTCGACAGACCGTGACAGGCAACACCGGTCCACAAGTCTGTGAGCAGGCTCGTCAAGTCAAAGGTCGTGGGAACAAGGCTTTAAAATCACATAAATCAGCAACAAAAAGGATAAACTACATGAAATCTTTGAAGAGTAAGAATTAGAAAAGTACACTGAATATACAACGATGTGCAAACCGATGACAGTACTAAAGTTTCTAAGATGATGTTTAGAAGAATTTTCCCTTTGTTTCCTCTTGGGGTTAGGCCCCCCAGCCGTCAGTTTCTTCGGCTCTGGTTGTACGTATTAATTCTATTCAAACTGACAAAAGTGTAAACATGATCAGGCTTTTCTGTGAGAGCTGTGGAGCACAGAGTATAAACAGTTATGGTTTTCAGTCTCGTGTATTTCTGACTGAAGATAAAATGCAAAATAGAAACTATTCAAGTTGTAGTTCCATTAAGAAGGCTTAGTTTCTTGCCCGAGGACACTACATTGACCGGCATTGAGAAGCTTTTAAGAAAGGACAAGTTATTATAAGCAAAGAAGAGTATTTAGAAATCTATATGTCCGTTAGATGTGTCAAGGAGTTATGACGATTCCTACGTGGGCGACAAGAGTGACGCGACACAAGCGACCGTAGCGACATCAGCGTTACTCTCGTATCGCAAGCATTATATTAAAGACCACTAAAGAATACCGTTGCGTGGCGGCCAATAGGATGGGCACGCAGCGTTGCCATATCTACTAGTCGCGAACACTCCTGGTATTTACCGCTCGAGGCTTGAGCGCACAGTTTAAAGAATTATAAATGCGTCGAGTCAGCCGCGTTCAGTTAGAAGCGTGGGAAGAACGTGACAACGTCGCACTAGGGCGATTGGAGCGTTCAAGGTCTCGGTGTACACAAGCCCGTCCCTCAACGGTATTCTTTCGTGGTCTTTACTTGTAGGTAGATTATTGTGTTCTGTGTGGACTGGCGATGCGGGCGACACCAGCGGTCATACCCTTGAGCTGACCACTTTCACTATGTTCTCTAAAGAGAAAAGACGTAAGTTGATGCTTTTGGACAGTTCGGTGTTGACGTACGCATATTTAAAAAGGAAGACGATTATTGGACGTCGTGAAAGAAATGTTATTTATAAAGAAAGGCCAGTATATGGGCGATTTTCATCACCAGTAAACTCATGGGGTCTGCTCCAGTAAACGAGAAAGCAACCGTAAACGCAAGCGTTTCTATAACCGTATCTAAACAGCGCAATTTCTTGCAGCTGAGCGCTTTGACATTGCCTCATCTCAAACCATTTTATAAATCCGTGTTTTGTAATTGAGTACTGAAAAAAAAACTGAATATTCTTTATAAAATTTCGGATCCGGTTTGCAAATTACTTTTCATTATTAATTTTTTATTGTGTAAGGAAAAAAAATCAAACTTTGTACTTACAAAATGTCAATTACATAACAAAAGAAAAGCATTTAAAAAAATCTAAAATCCAAAACGGATGCGTATTGTAATTGTGCTTAAAATGAGACCTTGCAAACAATTTTATGATAAAAAATAAACGAAATAAATGGTTTGAAATTTAACATTGCTCTTATGGGATAAAAATCCAAGATTGCCGCCACTACAGCAGACTATTAACAGAAGAATGCAGCAGGATCCGGAATTATTTCGTAATTACACGAGAATGACAATAACAATGAATTACACGTGAAAACAGACATAATGAACACAAGAACTCACACAGACATGAACTACACTGCACAATGTTTGCTTCTAATCCCAGATCACTGACATCGTTGGCGCGTACAGATGGAAATATACGTGATGAAGCTGCTGGCTGTATGCGCAGAAGCAGGTACGGCCAATGCGCATGCGCGCTAACAACGTGTAGGTCAGCGCAGCGAGTCAGTCGGTAACAGAGTTTCGTCGCGTTGTCTAGTATACTGCCGTTCCTAAAAACATTGCAGTGTTGACGCCCCGTGTTTAATTATGTGATAAGGAAACGACTACTTACTTTCACTCTGTTTGCGGTGTACAAACAAAAATGGATGTGCATCCGAGTTGTTCTACTAGTAGGAAATCGGTGACACAGAAAGCCATGCGACCCACTCCGGTCGTAAAAAATAGACTGGGTAGTAGAGTACTGGCAGCAGTCACATCCCCCACCCCGCCACACGATCGCCTGCCTGCGCGGCCCGCTTCTTGACACATATTTCTATCTGCACTACGTGCTCGACACGTGCTACGCGCGCGACGCGACACGAACTACCGCAGCGACAAAAGACATACTGATTTGAAATTTCAAAATTCGGTCGCGTCAGCAGCTCCCGTCGCGTCGCTACGGTCGTCGAAGTAGAACGCTGCAATGCATTTACATTTCTTTGTTAATTCAAAAATCACTCGACCGCTCGTGACGCGTCGCTCTTGTCGCCCACGTAGGAATCGGCGTTAGCGGTAGACACTTTACACCAAGGAACTTTTGCAGCTAAAGACGGTTTTTTTGCACGGTTAAAGGGAGTTTCAGGCTTAAAGAAAATCGGATTAAAGAAAGAGCAAACTAAAGGCAACAAATCGGTTAAGTCTTTAAAGATAAAAGCCCTACCAAATTTTTACTTTGAATCAGAATCTGAGAAAAACACTTTGAGAAAAGAGATGGAAGATTGATCGTTGCAATACAAAGTTTGAATTATAAGGTTGAAGTTGTCATCTAATCAAAGTAGAGTATTTCTCATGGGCGCCCACACCTACGGGCAGAGGGGGGCCACGCCCCCCCCCCCCCACCTCCAGGGAAAGGAAAAAAAGAAAATTATTAATTAAAGTCCGGTACCCTTTTTTTTAAGAGATTAGCACTAAAATATGTTTTAAATGTTATGTGCCGTTTGATTTTACATAAACTTATTTTATTTTTTACAAGAGCTCAAGCATGAGCTGCAATGCACTGTGTATTGAAAATACTCCCAACATGGAGGTTGGCGTGCGAAGCACACAATGCATTGTACATTAAAAATACTCTCAATACGGGGGTTGGCGTGCGAAGCACGCAATTCACCGTGTATTGAAAATACTATCAATACGGGGGTTGGCGTGCGAAGCACGCAATGCATTGTGCATTGAAAATACTCCCAATATGGGAGATGGCGTGCGAAGAACGCATTGCATTGTGTATTGAAAATACTCCCAATACGTGGGTAACCGTGCAAAGCACGCAATGCATTGTATATTAAAAATACTGCCAATACGGGGGTTGGCGTGCGAAGTACGCAATGCATTGTGTATTGGAAATACTCCCAGCACGGGGGTTGACGTGCGAAGCACGCAATGCACTGTGTATTGAAAATACTCCCAATACGGGGGTTACCGTGCAAAGCACGCATTGCATTGTGTATTGAAAATACTCCCCGTACAGTGGTTGGCGTGCGAAGCACGCAATGCATTGTGTATTGAAAAACTCCTAATATGGGGGTTACCGTGCAAAGCACGCAATGCACTGTGTATTGAAAATACTCCCAATACGGGGGTTGGCGTGCGAAGCACTGTGCGTCGGCCGCTTCTCATAGTGTTCAGTGTCAAGCTCACATGCAGGCCTACGTCCTTAGCAGTGAACGTCTTAAGATACCCCGGTCTAGCCCCCCCCCCCCCTCCCTAGAAAATATCATACGGGCGCCCATGGTATTTCTAAACACGTGACGCTATTATAACGATAATGCAAATATTTGTCCGGCGACTACTTTCTAGATCTAATTAGCACTTATTACAACTACTGCTTCGTTTATAGAGATTATTTCCTATATAATTATAAAAAGTATCAGACAATTGCAAAGGAGTTGTAATATCCTATGACTGGATTTTCTTCAAAAGTTTCCATTATAAAATGACGTCAAACAGTGAACTGGTAAACAACCACTAATTGTTTTATTCCTTATTTCTGTCGAGTTACCTTGATGAACGGATAGGTTTTCCCTCGAGCAACGTCAGGCCTGTGTGTGTATTTGTCGGCTGGGACGAAGAAACGTAAATCAAATGCAATAGTCCTAATAAACCGTATCCAAAAACTTTCCCCGACAATATCCTATCGTGTCACCAATACGGCATGCTTTCATTCAATTCCTTGCTACAATAACTTTGGCTTACGTTTGAAATCTTTAACCTTTTAAATACTAGGTTTTAGTATTCCAAACTAGGCCTACAGCCTGAGATTTTTCTAATTTTCTCATTTTACTTCATTTCTATATTACTAGGGGCTCTGCCCCTGGACGCTTCGCGTCCCAACCTCGCATCGTCGTCCGGCGTCAGATGGCTGCTTCGCTTCGCTCGCAGTTGAAAAATTCACTCGTTAATCATTGGCTCGTCTGTACACAGGTTTGTAAAATTATCAAACCAGGCTTAAATATATTAACAGTAATTACAAGATTAATTATAACCTCAAATACATGATTTAGAAACGTGAGAGGCTTTCATTACGATTTTAGTCCTAGTTCTACTATCTTCTGTCAGCTAAAGTTTTGAAACCAGGCCTATATATAGTAAAAACTATTGCAGGATTGACATAACCTCAATACCATGTTTCAGAAATTAGCCAGGCCTATATTACTAAATTGACTATTCGAATTTATCCATCTTTGCCAAGTTTACCTTTTTTTTTTGACAAAACAAATTATTAAATCAGGCCCAATTTATTCTAATTCCAACGTTCTAAAACAGTATTAATTAGATTGTTTAACAGTAATTAAAAACTATCCAATGAACAGCTGATAAAACAGTATACATTGGCTTGTTTATAAACAGGTTTTGATCGCTTTATTTACTATTTCGTTGTTATTTTGTAACCAACGTGGCAACCCATAAGGCCCTATGTTAAAATTTTTCAACATTTAAATTAGATTTTCTCAAAAAAATTGCGTTTTTACACGAAATACAACTATATAGATGTACTTAAAAATCAAAACTACACCTAAATACAAAATGTCTTTGAATTGGTTAGAGCCGTTTTCGAAATCCGCGACAGATACAAAGATACAAAGATAGATACAAGAATTGCTCATATAAAGTAATAGGATGTTATATCTATTACAGTATTCAATTTGATTTATCTTGTATGCAGATATTTTTTATTCATTTATAAGTTAATTTTATATATATAAAAATATATAATTAAATGTTTTATACGCAAAAAAATTTATACAAATAAACACCCTGAAAAAGAAGATAACATTCCAGTTCATCTTCAATGTCCGATTCGGCATTTGTAAAGAACAGTTTGATTTCATTATCATTAATTACAAGACGATAATTAGCCATTAAATGTGTAAACGGAATCAAAACATAAAGTCACAAACAAGGTTGACTATTAGAGACTGCATAAATAAACTGCATGCATGGAAGGCATGGATTTTTGTAAACAATTGTCTGTTGCATTTCGTTTTCATTTAAACATGAAGTTTCTTTTTTTTAAATAGCAGATAGCGTTACTAGTATTGATTTACAGCGTTTAATTTAGCGGTAAATACAGTTTCTTTAAAAAATAACAGATAGCGTTACTAGTATTAGCACTTTGAACAGAAAAATACAAAACGTACCCGTACGGGCGTAGTCCTTTGCGGAGGTTTAGCTAAGAGGGAATTCCCTCAAAAGCTAAGAGGGGTTTTAAATATATTTAATATTGTTATTTTTCATGTCAGGAAGATTATTATTTCGCCACAACCGATATTCTCTTTTTTTATATATATATATTTTTTACTTTTGACACAAAATTCCTAATCAGCTACCAAAAAACCTCGCATACACATGACTTGTTCATATAACATGTTTAAATTTCAAATATTATGACATCACAAAAAAAAAGAAAATTTCAAATGTCGTCGACACATTCAACAAACTTAAGGTCGACACATTCGTTGCTTAAGTAAACGAGAAAGCAACCGGAAACGAAAGCGCTTCTCACTATATCCCTATCTAAACAGTGTAATTTCTTTCAGCTGAACGCTTTGACATTGCCTCATTTCAAATCATTTTATAAGTTTATCTTTTGTAATTGAGTGTTGAAAAAAAACTGAATATTCTTTATAAAATTTCGGATCCGGCTTGCAAATTATTTTTCATTATTAATTTTTTATTGTGTTATGAAAAAAATTCAAACTTTGTACTTACAAAATGTCAATTACATAACAAATCAAAAGCATTTCAAAAAATGTAAATTGCAAGACGGATGCGTACTGTGACTGTGCTTAAAAATGAGACCTTGCAAACAATTTTATGATAAAAAGTGAACGAAATAAATGGTTTGAAATTTAACATTGCTCTTATGGGATAAAAATCCAAGATGGCCCTCAATAGGAAATTGCCCATTTGAGATTTTTGATTCTATGACATCTTTTGCTAAAGTTGATAGAAAAGAGGCAAAACTTTGTTCTTTCTTCTTTCACTCTGTACTTCACTAGTGAAAGAGAGCAAAGTCCAAGGCTATAGAAGGTTGCTTAAGTCCGTAAGGCGTATGAAGCCAGTAGCCGGCGTCGTTGTGACGTCACTCGCCGACCTAACCGGCCGCTTACTCATAGGAACTGTGTTTTTATAGTAAAATAAAGCTGGCGTTTTTGACAATCGAATATTCCTCTTATAATTATTATAATCTGAATATATACATATTGATTCTTTAAATGTACGATTACGTTAGACCCTACTAATAAGAATGACTGTACGGATAATGTAGATAATAAAATACGCGCTTCAAAAACAGGGCTTTAATTGATTTATTTAAAATAACAGCAATTTGTTTCCTACACAACATTGAACTGAATTTAGCTTTCATTAGAAATTAAGAAAACAAAATTAAATTCATAATTTGCTTTTATTTTTTTCCGATTTTCTATCAGTCGTTTCAGTGTTCTTCCTTTTGTTTGTGAGGTCTTCGTTTAGAAATTTCATCCTGATAAATGTTCTACGTTCTTACAACCTCTTCGGGCACTTCGGGACATTTTTCTGCAGTTATTGTCGTTAGTTTTTTAACAACACCTGGAGAATTGTTTATTGGACATACATACATAATACTTGAAACAAGCTTTTTGATGCAATCGTTACTTTTTCATTTCATTGTGTCCGGTTGCTAGTAAACATTGACGTTAAAAAACTTTGTGCATTTTTTCATAAGTTAAAGGGGTTTTATTACTTTTTCTTTTTAAATTTTGGTTTTCTTTTCCAGTTTTCTCACCAGGGCTGCATCGAGCTCAATCTTCTGTTGTAAGAGCATAATCTGATATCTGAGTGTACACATTTCTTCAGTCAAATGCTCACTGTCATTTAATGCAATTGACAGCGTGTCAATTTCCGTAGTTATTGTATTTTCTACATTTACTTTGTTAACAAGTGTTTCAACAAGTTTTTTGCTTTCTCTACTCTTAATACGGGTTCCTCTATCTTTATTTACGGTTTGGTGTACAGCAAGGCCGTAACCAGGAGGGGGGGGGGTGACCCCCCCGAAATCCCGAAATTTTGTAGTAAAAATTAATACTAGGGTTAAAAAGTGCAACTTTAATTATAAAATAGACAACACAACAGAGGATACAGCAACATATTTTACATCATTGTGCATTGCATGCATACTGACATTTAGATTTACTTGATTAAACTACAACGTACAATGCACATGGATGCAGTAGGTTACAGCCTTACTCTCTTGTGAGCTTGATCTTATCTAAAATAAGAAAACTATGAAGGTTCAACAAAAATTCTTTACTCTAACAAAACATGCAATGCATTGTGTATTGAAAATACTCCCGATACGGAGGTTGGCGTGCGAAGCACGCAATGCATTGTGTATTGAAACTTCTCCCAATACGGGGGTTGGCGTGCGAAGCACGCAATGCATTGCGTATTGAAAATACTCCCAATACGGGGGTTGGCGTGCGAAGCACGCAATGCATTGTGTATTGAAAATTCCCCCAATACGGGGTTGGCGTGAAAGAGTTTTCCTGTCGAAGGCCTTGATGTTTATTTACGGTTTGGTATACAGTAAGTTATATTTTTGTTTTAATCTAATTTGATAAATGGAACTACATCCGACTTTAGAACTCTCTTGGGGCCTACATTTAACAGTTCTGCTTTCAAATCTCGTAATCATTATTAGTAAAATGCTGAGAACAAATTACAGAAGTAAGAGGGCTAAATGATTTATCCGCCCGTTTGCAGTACTGAGCCTATTGTTTGGATGGTTATGGATCCTGTGATACAATAGGATCCTGTTCTGGTTCTGGATGGGAGTCTGTGATACAGTCACCAGACAACTCGTGTGTTTTTACGCGGCTGTAGTTGCGAACTGCCAGTACGCTTCGCTCACCAGAACCAGATTTGAACTTCAAAAAGAAAAGAAAATAGTTTCACAACAAAATCTCACAACACTGAACACGGACGAAAATCGTAACCGACGGCTACAGAATAAACGACAAAATAGCGGCTACAAGCAGCATGCAGCACTGTCCAGATGCGTCGAGGTGGCGTGGAGGTCGGAGCGTGACGTCAGGCGCAACAGGGGTGCGCGCGTGTCTTGGGCAACCTTCTACATACTAGCCTTGAGCCCAGTTGTCGCACATCTCGTCTGCTTTCGGCTGGTCTCGTCACGTCGTCAGTTAATGCCATGCGAAATGCCACGATGTGTTTTAGAGGACCACAGCATTTCAGGATAAGTCTCTAAGAAAATTAGTTGAATTTTTGAAAACCGAACGTTTAGACAGTTTGATATTCATTTTTTGGGTGCCAAGTCACAAATAAATATAATATATTATTTACCTTTTAGGTCCGTCTTGTGACTTCAGTTGCGAAGATTATGACTAGTTTCGGGGTCTTGACCCCATCATCAGATACTAATTTCACTCATATGAGCACGTCACAGGAAGATTAATGAATGCGAATGAAGAATTTGAAATATACAGAGCCTTCAAAAACGATCCGGATAATATCTTAAATGATCATCTTTCATTCCAATCGCATCGGTTGTATGATACGGCTTTAAATTATTTAAAGAAAGCGCCTAACAGAGGCCGTTATCAGCTTGACAGTTAACCCTTGCCGGCAGTACGTAGATAGACATGACCGAGTGCACTACGGTGGCAGACACGTTGAGGTTTTTATGTGTGTTTGTGTATGTGTTGTGTGTGTGTTTTTTTTTTAATGTGTGACGTGCTCATATGAGTGAAATTAGTATCTGATGATGGGGTCAAGACCCCGAAACTAGTCATAATCTTCGCAACTGAAGTCACAAGACGGACCTAAAAGGTAAATAATATATTATGTTTAGACAGTTCTCTCAAGGAGCAAGGAGCAGGGACATCGGTATAGGGGGAGGGGGATTCGCCCCTCAATAATTTTAAAATCCAAAAAGTTAGGAAATTTGAGATTATGAAAAAGTTGGGATTTTGATATTGGGATTAAATTGCACGCAAAAAACTCAAAAACTCCAACTTTGGGTTTTGAAAGTTTTTGTTGTTTATTACCAACATTCACAAAAACAAGCTATAATTTCCAATCGAAAAGTGTTGGGCAAATCAAAATATTTCTGTACCAAAAAAAATGCATCGTGTTCTTTTAAATGATGTTCAGGGAAATTTAGTTTCAACCCTTTTTATTGTGGCAACACTGACTGTCACCGACTCACCGCGCCATGCACTGCGTCAGGCCGCCATATCAGTTGACGGATTGGGTTTTTCCCACAAAATTTTAGTTTGCGGACGATATTGGTGAAAAGAAAATGGTGGTACATGTACGGAGAATTGTTTTCAATAATGCGATGAACATGTTGAAATTCTTGTAAAAAATTCAAAACTTTTAAAGTACTCAATATAGCACGGGCAGTATTGGCCCCCCCCCCCCCCCCCCCCGAATAATTTGTTGTAGCAACGTGCCTGTCACGGAGGCTATTCTTTTAGATAAATTAATCCGCGATATAACTGCGTAAGTCGAGAGGAGTTTTACTGCTCAATTAAAAGGATTCATGCAATGCGAAGGGAGGACGAGTGGCCTAACCTAAACTATCCACCGAAAAAGAAGACTTTCGCAGTAAAGTAATTCAATAGGAAATAAAAGGCAGTCGTGGGACTGCCATCGGAAGTGAACAAGTTTTAGCTTCATATAGTTAACTTTATTTTCAGGTTATTAAGAAGTATTTTTTTGCTGTATTAATGTGTCAATGTTGTAATAGAGCCTTAAATAATTGCGGATATGCGTCGGAGCCTTAAATAATTGCGG
>JAGFPH010001109.1:312155-334078 GCA_018207615.1 Philaenus spumarius | reverse complement strand
TCTTTCATGTGATTCGTTTCGATAAAACGATTGTTAATTTAGTAACACTCTCTCTTTCATGTGATTCGTTTCGATAAAACGATTGTCACTTTAGTAACACTCTTTCTTTCATGTTATTAGTTTCGATAAACGATTGTTACTTTAGTAGCACTCTGTCTTTCATGTGATTCGTTTTGATAAAACGATTGTTACTTTATTAACACTCTGTCTTTCATGTGATTCGTTTTGATAAAACTATTGTCACTTTAGTAACACTCTGTCTTTCATGTGAGTATGTTTTATTTTTTCCTTTGATACTGTGTAATACTCCACAATGGCTAATGCAATTACACATCTGCACGCAATGTTAACCGTAGCATGGTGAACTAACGAGCACTACGGTAGTAAAAGTTCTTTTTTTTGTAATTTAACATCACTTTTGTATAACTGATTTGTAAACGCTCTAAATTTGGGGAAGACTAAATTAAATTCCAATTAATTACCAAATTTAAATTACAGTACCTTTGAAAATAGTGGGAGAAGTGTTTTATCACTATTTTCGGTAGCTAATTAAAAACGCAATATGCTTATATTATTGGTGGTTTTTGTATATAGATAATCACACAGACGCAGAAAAAGTGTTTGTTTATATACACAGGTGGATAATGTTTTGAAATCAGCTGACTAAATAAGTGTTTATAAACGTAAAGAAATCTGTTCGTAATATCAAATCGATTTGTTTGTATTAATATATTTTTATAATTGTTTTAACTATGCATTTTGATAAATGGCTAATAGAAGTAAAAAGTGTAGGCCCTACAATGGTTTAAAATAAAAGTTGAACACATTTTCATAATAATTTATCTGAAATAAGAAAGTTGGTCATGAAATAAATATAGGTTTACATTAAAGTACAGTTTTAAATTCAAGGCTAAAATATATTAGTTCGGGACATAATTACACGCCGAAAGGGCCGCACATTTTCACTCCCCCCCCCCCCCAACCCCCCGTAACGAAGCACGCTACTAAGTTTATGTTAATGAAAACAATCCTTAGAAGTCAAACAAATTGAGTATGTAGTTGAATACAATAAACATTGACTAAGACTGAAAACTAATTCCGGAGCAGTCGTTACTCTATTCAGAATTCTGTTCAGACCTGGACAATGGTGCGAAGCCGGACTGTACTTCAACACACAACAAAGATTTGTAATGTGTACTTAACACGTAGGTTTGATAAGATGGTGTCTCAAAATAAAAGTTGCTGCACTTGAGTAATAAATCTGTTGTTAATGGATACTTCGGGGAAATGAGAAAACGATTCTGGGAAACGATTACTTAAATGTGCAACTCTTGAAATTATTACGAAAACGTTGGTCTTCATGTGAACATTACATGCTTCAAAGTTTTATTAAAGTTAGTGAATCCATGTTAGTACGAATATAATAATAATTGAGAATAAGATTTGTAATGCTGTACCAGAAACCTTCAGATTCGTATCAGCGTGGTATTTGCTTTTTATTTTCCACGAAGGTTGGATGCTGGCGACACGTTTCTATTAACTGTGTCACAAATTCTATGTTTTTATCAGAATCTGTTGTCTTCACGTCACACAATGTTTACTTATAACATATAGACTACGACAGAGTAGATACCACTTTCACAGACACACATTGTTTTGTGGCAATTTGCTGTCATCTTCCACAGAGTACGTTATATTACTAGTAAACACAACTTTTCAACGTGTGTAAACTACAATCCGGATTATTCTATTCGCTCATAGCATATATATTTCGATTATCTCGTATCGATACTATCGTTACGTTACACAGTTTGTCTTTAGGCATTACATTATTGCACATTTTAACTAAGTTCTCTTCCAGCTTCGACGTTCAAGAAGTAAAGATCACTACAACATTAGTTAGGATTTCTTGCAAAAACTTTGACGTCAGTTAACCTTGGTACCAAATTACTTTACGTACAACAACCGAAGTAAGTGATAATGATAATAAGTAATAACACTATTTAAGTACGGATCTGGCAGTTTGCGTGCCTGCAGTTGAGGTTTTTCGACGGACTACCTTCAAATTTCTGATCTTGGTGATTTGTTTTTAATAACGTATTATTGTAGTTTATGTTCACCATTATTTTTTACGAATTTCAAGACATATTTCTTTCTAAACTGTAAACAGAACGCAGCTTTGTATGTTACAGTGCTAGGCCATCACATTTATTCGGAAACTTTCATTATAGCGTATACCAAAATCAACTCCTTTAAAAGGTTGTACGTACGAGGAGTAACATTTAATTTCAACATTAACAGTAACAGCTGATTTCACCCATCATTTGTAAACTAAGTGTATATTATAGTTTGAGGTTATGTTTACAACTTCAATCGTTATAATTTCTTGTTAAGTTGATTTTTTAAATATGAGTTTTAGAACTAATGTAAGTTATAATTATACGTTATAGTATTTTTTTTGATGTTATAAACTGTATATAAATACAACCTTTTATCATCAAAATATTCGTTTATACAAATTTAAAGAAGAAATTTGAACAAATTTAAACCTATTCGTTTAACTTAATAATATAACAGCTGATTTCACCCATCATGTAATACGCAAACAAAACCAAGCGTAGATTATAATAATACTTTGGGGTTTTGTTTACAACTTCAATCAATAATATAGCCTATAATCTTATCTTCTAAAGCGAGAGATCTTATCTTCTGTCTGCTAAATGGATCTGGAATCTCCGTCTAAGGATTTTTGTTTTTTTGATTTTATATGGGGCTTTTGGCCACGAGAAATCGATTGGAAATAGTCACCAGTCTGGGAAAATTCGTTTTCTACGTCTTTTTATTAAATTAAAAAGTGAAATTTGTCCATTTTAAACAATACAAATCACAGCTGATGCAAATGTTTTCAATGTCATTACAATAATCATCTGTTTTCTTTTAAACGAAGCACAGCTGATGCAAATGTTTTCAATGCCATTACAATAATCATCTGTTTTCTTTTAAACTGTATTTTATTAGAGGTAAGCCTAATGTTGTTTCTATTTATAGTTACCATGGCAACGAATACTTCTGCTAAATAAACATACCCTTTATTTAGTTGTTTAATGTTATAGGCCTTACCTAAACGATGTTCACGGAAATTTGCAATAATAGTTATTGACGTGAGCGAACTAGGCCCTGCTTATAATCGAGCTTTAGCTCGGTCTCCTGGTACTATTAATAACTTCTAAATCATTTAAACTATCAATATGAAATAAAAGGCCATTAAAAGATAATATTTTTATCTTCCTTTAAATATATATATATATATAATAATATACATAAACACAAAATCTTAACAAATATTCCTACAGTTTTATAGTCCTTATTATAATTGTACACATTTACCGAGTTAAAAATCCCCATCTGCATAGTTAGGTGGGCCTAGATAAAGTGTGTTGTTTAAATAGTATTTTAGTATTTTGTATAAATGACGTATTTTTGATATGTATCTAATTAATCCGCCTGTGATTTTTCACAGGGATTTACTAGTAACGTAATAAACACTACAAAACCTTAAAACTCCGATATTCATTATAAAACATACGATATGTTAGTTTGGTTAAAGCTACGAAACAATAATTGTTTTAGCACCGGCAAGGCCGGTTGTATAATTGTTTTCCATTCATTCCCATAAATTAAAGTCAGATTATAAAGATTTGAATGGAATAAAACGTCACAAAAGGAGTAAATTTTTCAATAATACTCCACTTTACACACAGATAGAGTTTGTCTTCCCTCGGGACTGTCTCACGAGTTGTCCCCATTCTAAAGCCTACGTGGTCAACATACAAATAGTTATATTGAACGCATGCTTGTTGCATAGCTTTGTGTTTGTCTAGCCTATACTGGGAAGTTAAGATATTATTAAGTATTGTGTGACTAGCAGATAGTCTATTGTTAAACTTGTGGGTTTTATTTTTGTGGCTCATTACAAAGATCACGAGAACGCGGTTGAACAAGCGAATTTGTTTAGTCAAAAAGTCCTCTTTAGCTTGGTCTTTACCCACAGTGGGATTTCGAAGTTCGCGTTTACTCTCATAAACTAAGTACTTAGCAAATTTATTAGTAGGCCTACTTGTACTTGAAAAATATTTCAGAAAAATATTTTGATTATATTTATAAGATTTATTACAATTTCGTTCGGTCTTGAAATTGTTTAGGAATCTAGTATTTTGCGACCTAATTTCGACCTCCTAGCAAGTGTTGGTATTATTTAAAAAGTTTACAATACATTTAAACGGTTAGATAATGTGCCTATACATATTACGTATTTTCCTTCAGTACTTATTTCGTATGGTTGGTGTTATCACACAACTTTGCTAACCAAATATTTTGGTAATTCGGAGTTATAATAAATTCAAACTGATGTATTATTTTTCATATTAAGGGAGTTATACCGATTTTTTTAAAAAATATGTCTCAATCTGGTCTTCAGACCATGCGGAATTGAAAAGGTCTTAAAATATACCTAACTGAAGACCTATCAGGCGGGAGGTTGAGGTATTTCACAGATCGCATGACTAATTTGTTGGTAATTTACACAAATTGTACAAAAGTACCATAAAAAACGGCAGTGTTTTAAATGAAGTTAAATTAATCCTATCAAATAATAATCTATTGTACTAAGTAAGAATAACTTTACTTTTGACGACCTTAAATTAAAGGTCAAACTTAAATTCACTTCCGAACTCTCCGACGCTTGGACTAAGTAAGGCAACCAAGTTCTACTTCTATGATAAAGACGCCTAAAAATGGCTATAAAGTTCTTGGAACATGTTTCACAGCATAGACTAGCCACAAAGTTTCAACAGATGGGGAGCCAAACGATTTGGTTTAGTAAAAGTTTGGTTACACGACTACAAACTATTTGAACTACCCACCCTATTGTCTTTGCTTAAAATATAAGGATTTAAAAATGGGTATGTAATGAATGAGCTGAAATAAACAATTTCAAAAACATACATAGCTTTTACCTCGCCGCACATTTAGTTATATTTATAAAATAAGTCAAATTATTTAATCGCGTTCAAAACCCATCGAATGGGATATAATTGTTGAAATAGAAGATACCTGTCAAATAGAACATGTTTCCAGACTCTTATTTTATCCCTAATATCATTGTTTGATAGAAAAATGTCGTTTCAGCGCAAAAGAATGTTACATCTCGTATACAAGTATTGAAATTTTCTTTAAAAAAACCGAGATTATAATGAAGTAGGGAAGAGCATCTTAGAATTGAGGGTGGTGTGGTGGAGTATCATATGCACAATGAAGGGGGGGGGGGGGGGGACATCCCCTAACTCATTACTTTATGTCGTACTTCCTTCTAATTTACTGGAAAATATAAACGTGATATGAATCTTTGTTTATTCATCGCTGGAAAGTTTTGCCGGTGGATAGACATATTTAACACATAAAGATTTTATAACACTTCCATATTGCAGACGACAGAATCAGTTAAACAAAATTGTAATTTACATATTAAACACACACTGCCTAAATCACATATTTTTTTCTCAAGTCCATTTTTTTTGGTACGCCATAAACATCCTTATACATCATCAAATTACATGATTGAGGCATCATTTTAAAGCTTTCCTTAACCGCTACACCGGAAAAATATACAAAACACAATTATAAGAAAAAATACAAATAGAAGAAATAAAGAATCCGAAAGTAACAGTGATGTAAGATCAAGTAAGTTGTAGGGATATTTTCCTGGCGTAGGCAACACTGATGATAACAATAACCAGCTGGAGATTGCCGTTACGCCACTACATTGCTATTTTTAATTAATATACGCACTATACGATACTAAATAAACGGTGTGTACTTTAATTAAGTGGGATTTAAGTAAGTTAGAATGCAAATGCTTCGCACGGGTCAGCTAGTAATGGATAAAACCAATAGAAGAAATACATAAATGTACAAAATTACAGGTATACATATACTAGCCGTATAATTTACACTGTTTGGAAGTGTAATAATTAATTACTTTTCAACCATTAAACTATTCCATGTAATTTTAAGTCCGAGATAATAATATATTGTTTTAATGGTATTCGATATGTCATTCAACAAAACATTGTTCGTGTACTTATTGTACACTATTTATCAATTCAGTTGCTGGACTTAAACCCTAAATCAGAAAAGTATTGTCCAATG
Organism: Philaenus spumarius; assembly: GCA_018207615.1. NCBI lineage: Eukaryota > Metazoa > Arthropoda > Insecta > Hemiptera > Aphrophoridae > Philaenus > Philaenus spumarius. Next base: position 327,871 of record JAGFPH010001109.1, on the reverse strand, counting down.
CACTGACTTCCTGGTTTGTAACACTTTCTGAATCTAGGGTAGAACAAATAATTGTATCACCTGCATAAAATATCAGCACGCCATGTTTAATGTCTTGATATAGATCATTTATGTACATTAGAAACAACAGTGGCCCGAATGTTGGTCCCTGAGGACACCAAATTTGATTCCTACAACTAGAATTCGTTAACATTTTACACTTTTACTGCATGTATTCCGTCAGTAATGTATTACAGAATCCAAACAAAACAGTTAATACGACTGCTAACAGTATGCAAGGCAGTTTAGGTGTATTTTAAAAACTACTCACCATAGACTATTTTAAAGACTACGGTAAATAGTCTTTGACAAATCCATGAAAAGGGGATTTTATATTAATCTTAAAAGCATTTATGTTCAATTTTGTAAATTGTCATCCCAACATCAATGACGATATTATCCATTTAGAAAATTAAAATATACATCTTGATTTTTCCACTAAACTCATCCTTAATTTTAAACATTTTGACATTTTGTATTACTTCATCCACAGTTAAGACTTAACAATATTATGAAATAATATAATAATTAATAAGTACAAAAATATTGTAGAACATACAAATACATTTTTTACTTAACTAATAATTTATTATAATTTTGTAAGTTAAAGTTCTTGTTTTTATTTAACAACTGTATAGAGGACAAACAATTACACTAAATACATTAATCTTATTACTGTAAGCACATACAACTGTACTTATTTTTAATTAGTTTATATAATTATGTCGTGTTGCATTCAGATTTAACACAAGTATAGTTGACTACAAGTATAAACAAAGTGTAATAAAACATAATGTATCAAGTTCAGTTGTTTTTAATATCAACTGTTAAATAATGAATTTTGTGTTTCATATTTTAACAGATAATGTTTTAAAGAAAATTGAAGTTCTAGAATTGTGTGCAATATTTTTCGAAACTTGTCTAGTTTTGTTTCAAGGAGTATTTCTGATAGATGTTTAACTTTCAATGATAAAATAGTAAATTTTTCTATTAAGGGGAGCCAGACCAGGTAAAATTATTTTTACCGGATTTTTTTTCTTTTTTATGATTATTGTACTCCATTTCATTCTCTTTAAAATGATATAACTTTCATCATTGTAACTTACGCATAAGACCTTGAAAAAATTTAAACAAACTATCAAGACTTGATTTTTTTTACAATCTGTATTTTATTTTGTTCAAAGATTGTTGTGTTATTTTTTTACTATATATTTTATATTTCTCATTTGAGTAATTTGGCATATAAAACATTATACAGGGTGTATCAGAGCGGGTGGCCGGTTTGTATAGCATTGAAACGAGAATACTTGGACATTTAGTTTAATCTGATATTTCGACCCCAAGGAATGCAGGAAAAATGTTTTCAACCCTCTAAAATGCCCCAAAAGGGTATTTTTTGGGGGTGGGGGTTGGTTTTTGGGAAATTTTCAAATGTAAAGGTAGGTCATGTTGTACCTCATTTTAAAGGTCTCGGTACACTGATCATTAAAACAAATTTTTTTCATTTATCTTGCACAGGGTGGCCCGAAACATCATAAAAACTTAAGTTTACATATCTTTTTACATCTGACGTAAACAAATTTTTTAACAGCTACAATTTTTAAAGTATATCGACAAAGATGTGACCTTTTAAAAAATACCTAATTTTGGTAGGTTTGCTCACATTTTTAACAGGTTTCAAAATTTACTTTAAATAGGTTAAACAGGTTTCAAAACTTTAAGAAGTTTAAAAAGTCAATATCTCATAATTTTCAAATAGCAATGTGGGTCATCTTAAATATCAAATTGAAGCCCTTACAATTATCAACATTTTTCATATTTGAATTTTTTCATTTCTCTATTGGCTTAAAATTTCCAGAAAAATATTGTTTTTCTCTTTTAAAAATCCGGGTTTTAGTTGTCAACATTAAATCATAACTCAATTTATTCAAATGAGAAATAACACATGTTTGCTACAATTGGAAGCCTGGGTACACTTACTATTTAAATTGGATAAAGTATCCTTCAAATATTTAAAAGGTAAATTTATAAATGCGACTAACAAAATGCTCTCATCTCCCTCTGGTCAGGAGACTTGTAGCACTAGCATTGCCTCGTCTAGAGGTTTACCTGAAAGGAGTTGTTTACGCAGTTGGTCCACAATAATCACATTCTCTGTCGACTTCCACTACTATTTTCAACATATTGATAAAGATACAAACTTTCTTCACCCATATTAAAAGTGATTCCAGGCATTAAAAAAATTAAAATTATTAAATTTGTTTCGTTTAATACAGTATCCTAATATTGCTCCTGTTATTAATTCCCCAATAATATCACAATGTACATAATATCACGTTCCATAAGGAGAGTAAATGTTAGTAGTTGCTGAAGTTTTAAATGATTATGTCGCTAATGTAGCCACATCTGGTTGCGTAGAAATAGAAAGAAATTGATTGACATCGTATACCTAATTTACAGACAACTACTGACTAGCCTCACTATTACCAATTTTTAGTAAAGTTGTTAAAAAAATTAACCAATATTACAAAATGATTCAATGAATGTCAACTCCTTTCTGATTGCCAACTGTTTTACTTAAAAATTTGTACAAATAATGTAACACCAATGAGTTGAAATTAGCATACAAGTTCTAATATATCATCGTATAAATTATGGGATAATTGTATGGGGCTTTTGTAAACAGCATACTTATTGGTTTCTTGCCTTGAAAAAAAACCCAAGAATAATTAAAGCATAGAAAGTCATGCAGTAATGTATTTTAAAATCGTCACTCTTCCAAATTCGTACATCATTGAAGCAATTTTGAACTGTCTAAAAGACTACCAGCATCTTTAAAAGAATTGAAACAAAATTAATTTAATCAGATTTAAAAAGTCTCTCGTTGCTGAGAATTTGGTGGATGAGATCTGTTTGTAACCGCTGTTTACATACTTTTAAATAATTCATAAATTGTTCCAAAGCTAAAATAAAATAAAAAAGCAGTCCAGTTTTATCCATATTTTGGAATAGACTCGGTGAATATAATAAGAAAGAAAAATGTCCGACTTCTCTTCTACAGATATTTAGGTAACTGGACCGATTCCAACAAAGGACATTTCGTGAGGGTGGAAATCCTCCCACACACAATATATGGAGTCTCTATAACCCCGCTGTTACGTTTTCTCGCTTCATTATTTCATTTCTTTTGTGAAATATTAAATCTCTCGATAGTGTACGATACCTCGCTATACATTTATATGTAAATGAGAATATCATAAATAATTGTTAACGCCCGAATTAACAATGCAATCACATTCTCTCCATCGAGTAAACTAATAGACTTTCGAGTTGACTTCATACGTCAAATATACTCAATGTAAAGTGGTCAAATTCATATATTTACTAGATCGGTGGCGACTCGTGGTTTCAAATTATTGATTTTAGTGTACAAACCCTATAGACAAACGAGTTGCCCTGTTAGGGTTCTTTTTTCATTTTACGGAACTCTAAAACATAACCCCGCCACTCAAAAGACAATGATTTATAAAATTGCAGAAAAGTTTTGTATTGCGAAAAATATGTCATTTTAATATACAGTATATTTATATTTTTTATGCGATGCGATAATTACGGCGAATATACTGTTCTACAGGGTGTTTCAGAACTTCCTATCAATATTTTAGGGCATTGTTTCTTGGTTAGAAACATGTAAATATCATATTTAAATTGTCTGGAATTCCTTAGCTACTCCACACAGCCGCCATTTTTGTTTTTTCACTTATTAATTTTTTTCTAAAAAATGGTTAAACATACGAAATTTAAACTTTGCACAAACATTTATGACAACTAGACAAAGTAAAAAAAGATTATGACAATTTTTCAAATTCATAAGACAAAATGGCGGCCATTTAAAAGTTTGTTTCTTAAATAACTAAAGAACCGTTGATTTTACAAAAAATTTACAAGAATACCTTTTTTAAGGTAATTTAATTACAAATTAATTGAAACCTTATTTTTTTAAATTAGACGATTATTAACTGAGATATGGCAGCTTTAGTGATACGTGACCGCTGGAGGTTAGTTGCAGTGCATGCCAAGGCATGCGGCTAAAGTCTGCCACAACAATGAAACAGTCTCCGTCCGCTTTTAAAGTTATTTTTAAGCGATTTTAGATTAATTCAAACAATAATAAAATTATTACATATCCCTAAAAGTATCTTTTTTATCAATTACCTATCATTAGGATGGCTTAAAAATTGCACTCCTTTTTACTGTCTTTAAAATTCACACAAAACACCCAAACGTTTTATATCAGCTGTGGTGAAAGTCAACGTACTTGTTTACAAACTAATCAGATGATTTCATTGTTGCCTGAAAATGTTATTATTTATTCAATGTAGTCAGTTCCTCTAACTTTTACACTCACTTTTATTAGCTGTTTAAATTTACTGTTTATTTAAAAAGCAAACGTGTTATTAATTAATTATTTAAGAAAATATTTTGTTATTTCTGTTTCTTAAGTGGATATTGGTTATAAAAAACTACTTAAAGAAGACCAAATGGCTGACTACACTAATGAAGAGTACTGCGACATGCATTTTATGTATGGAACTGCATTAGGAAATTCATCTCAGACAAGAAGATTGTATGCTGAACGATTTCCACATAGACGATTACCATGTATAAAGACTTTTACTGCAGTCCACAATCGGCTACGGGAAAATGGAACTTTTCAGATTAATAGATCAGACACAGGTAGGGATAAGTCCATTAGATCTGTGGAATTTGAAGAAGATGTTCTCATCAAATTTGAAGAAAATCCCCGAACCAGTACTCGGGCGGTTGCTCATGAAATGAATACGAGCAATGCCACTGTTTGGAGAGTTTTAAATGATGAGAAGCTGTATCCGTTTCATTTAGAAAAGGTTCAGTCACTTGAACCCCGGGATTATCCTCGTCGTGTTGCTTGCTCTCGTTGGTTCCTTCACAAGATGGCAAACGAACCAGATTTCCTTGAAAAGGTTCTTTTCACAGATGAAAGTAGCTTCACTAGAGATGGCATATTCAACAGTAGAAATAGTCACGTATGGACAGAAGAAAATCCTCACGAAATTATTCAGAAAGGAAATCAAAATCGGTTTTCAGTTAATGTCTGGGCAGGTGTTCTCGGTTACCACGTCATTGGTCCATACATTCTGCCAAACCGACTTAATTCTCCCACCTACCTGGTGTTTCTGAGAGACATTCTTCCGGACTTGATGGAGGAAGTTCCGCTACAAGAAAGAATGGGAATGTGGTTGCAACACGACGGCGCCCCTGCTCATTTTGGGAACAATGTGCGGGAGTACTTGGATGTGACATTTGGTGAGTGTTGGATCGGGCGAGGGGGTCCGACAGCGTGGCCACCTAGATCACCAGACTTGACGCTACTGGACTTTTACTTTTGGGGGCGTATGAAAGAACTTGTTTACTCTACTCCAGTGGAAAATGAAATTGAGTTGGTGGGTAGAATTGTGGAGGCTGGGGCCATCATTCAAGAAGAAAATGCAAACATTTTCCAGTCAATGGAAGCCCGTTTCAGGGCCTGTAACCGTGTAGGTGGACGGCATTTCGAACAACTTATTTGAAGTCTGGCTATGTTTTCCAACCTCTGTTAAATGTATCCATTTTCTTTTGTATTTTTCATTCAGAATGTATTGAAGTTTTTGTATTTATGTAAATAAAAAGCATATTGTTCACAAATCTTTACCAATTTTTCTCTACTTAAGTAAAATAAATTACAGTTATTCTAAACTTATGCCAAGACCAAGAGGGTTATGTAATAATTTTATTATTGTTTGAATTAATCTAAAATCGCTTAAAAATAACTTTAAAAGCGGACGGAGACTGTTGTATTATTGTGGCAGACTTTAGCCGCATGCCTTGGCATGCACTGCAACTAACCTCCAGCGGTCACGTATCACTAAAGCTGCCATATCTCAGTTAATAATCGTCCAATTTTACAAAATAAGGTTTCAATCAATTTGAATTAAATTACCTTAAAAAAAGTATTCTTGTAAAATTTTTGTAAAATCAATGGTTCTTTAGTTATTTAAGAAACAAAATTTTAAATGGCCGCCATTTTGTTTTATGAATTTGAAAAATTGTCATAATTTTTTTTTTACCTTTGTCTAGTTGTCATAAATGTTTGTGCAAAGTTTCAATTTCGTATGTTTATCCATTTTTTAGAAAGAAATTAATAAGTGAAAAAAACAAAAATGGCGGCTGTGTGAGTAACTAAGGACTTCCGGACAATTTAAATATGATATTTACATGTTTCTAACCAAGAAACAATGCCCTAAAATATTGGTAGGGAGTTCTGAAACACCCTGTATATCTATAATAATAGTTAAAACTGTACCACACCAATTTAACAAATAAAAAAGGTACTTTAAAAATTTAATTTTCGCAAAATTCAAAAGTATAACTCTCATAGACAAATTTGCAGTAAAGTTATAAACTACTGCATTCGTTGTTTAACATTGAATGAAAATTCAATGTTTTACGAATTTTGTATACGTTTTAGCAAATTCCATAGAAGAATGAGCTATTGAAGTGACTCGGATATAAGTCCAATGGTCGGGAGTGATCAATGACCACCGATCATAGTCCCCAGAACATGTTTTGGGGTGTCATTAAAATTGGTAAAATATGTATTATGCAGATATGTTTGCACTCTAACGGCCACAATTATTTAAGTGGTCCAAATTTGATACACACGTTGGTTTTCTAAGTCGCTCGGATGAGATCGTTAGCCAAAAAATCCAACAACCAGAAGCACCTTTTCTAACAGGATTTTAAAGATTATTCGTTACAGAATGAAACTTTTTGGGGTTTTATCTAAAAACATAAATATGGACAATTATTCTGCACTTTTGGTTTTTTTACACGATCTTATAGCCCTGGATCTGGTTACCCCAAAATCCATTAAAACGTAAAATAGCATAAAAGTATCCGGATTTTAACGTAGCTCAAGTCCTTAATCCAAGTTTTAACTAGTTTCACCGCTCCTGTAGAGGAACGAAGCAGCGCTGAGGTAGAAACGAAATTCTACTAATATTTCGTACACGCAGGCAGCTATTCAGAGTCGTTGTGAGTAGACCAATTTCCCAAATACTTGGTTAAAACCCGAATAAACTAAATGTTTTTAAATTTGCTCAATTCACGTCAGCGGTTTAGCTGCGAGGTTGAATTATTCATATTGATAGTAAATACATTTATGTGTTCAGTGATATAACCTAAAAGTTGGGAGGAATTCAAATACTCAGAATGACTTGACTTTAATTCAGAATACACATTCACGCCATATTTGGGGCAGTATTGACAACCTATGAGCAGGAAAACTTTAGATCATAATTTTAATGTTTTACTAACCGGTTAGATTAATGAAAACAAGTGATATTATTTGTTAAAATTACAAACAAGTAACACAAATCTGAACGATACAATAAGACAAAAATAACTAACGTAACAGTATTTCGCAATTAGCTGTATCTATAATTTATGTATTGGTTGGACAGTACATCTGTCAGAATGCAACACGCTTAGTAATGGGTACATATGAGCACATCTATTCTTCAAATAAATATAAAAATAAAAAATGAAAAAATAAAAACAGCTAATAAATTTAGTCTTGTAGTCTTTGTGTAGTATACTTGCACTTTTCAAGTTTATATTTCGCCTGATCTTAAACATACAGTTCGCAAAGCTATATATGTATGACTAGGGGCTCTGCCCCTGGACGCTTCGCGTCCCAACCCCGCCTTGGCCTTCGGCCTCAGATGGCTGCTTCGCTTCGCTCGCAGTTGGAAAATTCGCTAAAGAATCTAGTTAATCTTTGGATCGTTTGTACATAGTTGATCGAAAAAATCGTTTCCGCCCAAAAGGTTTCCAAAATTAAAAAATGTTAAATTCTGGCAATTTTCCCAAGAGTTTCTCGTCGAGAGCTTTAATTCAAGTATGAGGTTGAGGGGGGTACGGTTACGGGAAGTGCCTAATAATTTATGTCAGTGAATCAGTGAAATCGTCTAGCTTTAATTACTTTGGGCGGCGCCTCCCTTCTCGGATGAATAGTGGCTAAATGGATGATTGGATCTTAAATCTGATGAAAAATCGTTAGTCTGAAATTAAATTTTCTATAACTTTTGTATTTAACATGTTTTGCTATCTCTTACCGCTTTCTTGCTAAATGCGCTCAAAGTGGGAAAATGAAGAAATTTAAAAAATCGAAAAAATCGTTCCCGCCCAAAAGGTGCTTTCAAAATTAAAAAATGTTAAATTCTGGCAATTTCCCCAAAAGTTTCTCGTCGAGAGCTTTAATTCAAGTATGAGGTCGAGGGGGGTGCGATTAAGGGAAGTGCCTAATAATTTATGTCAGTGAATCAGTGAAATCGTCTAGCTTTAATTACTTTGGGCGGCGCCTCCCTTCTCGGATGAATAGTGGCTAAATGGATGATTGGATTTTAAATCTGATGAAAAATCGTTAGTCTGAAATTAAATTTTCTACAACTTTTGTATTTAACATTTTTTGCTATCTCTTACCGTTTTCTTACAAAACGCGCTCAAAGTACAAAAATTAAAAATATTAAAAAATTTAAAAAATCTTTCCCGCCCAAAAGGTGTTTCCAAAATTAAGAAATGTTAAATTCTGGCAATTTTCCCAAGAGTTTCTCGTCGAGAGCTTTAATTCAAGTATGAGGTTGAGGGGGTCCGATTACGGGAAGTGCCTAATAATTAATGTCAATGAATCAGTGTTACCGTCTAGCTTTATATAAGTAGATATATTCGCCTAAATCTGCTTCTAATTAGTGACAATGTTGATACCACTACTTTTTTTAATAAAAAAGATTGACTGAAGGCATGACCTTTTTAGGCAGTTGTTTAATGACTTTGACATCGATTGTATCACTTTGTTAAACGATTGTACAAAAATTAACTTTATAACCAAATTTTGTAATTAAAATAACGTATCTGAAAAATGATTTAACATTGACAGATAAAACGTTATAATGTTGAAAGCCCGTTTTACCTGACATGTGGAATATATCTTTCCTTTAAGAGAGATTTCTGAAGTGGCTACCTTAGCAGATTCTTAAACTGAGCGAAGTCGGTTACAACAGGTAAATTATAAAAACATTTTCAAAAAATAAAATAAACTCTTTAGTTATTTCTAAATCCTTTTTGTTTTCTAAATGTTTGTTTTAATAAGAGGTGGAAATAAAAGTGGTGTAGGCTTAAAAGCAAGTCGTAATTAATTATACCGCCCGTTGTTCCAGCCCATGAACTTTATGAACAGCTTTCTTTTATTGTCACCAGTTTAATATGCTTTGTATAGGCAACCTGCAGTTACAAAATTACCCCATTTTTTAATTTCTTAGTACACAATTATTTCAAAAAACAAAACAAAATTACAAATTATGAATTATAGAAACTTTCATTGATATAGTGGTTTTAAGGCGTAAAGCTTCGACAGATAGCAATTTCAATTGCTTGAAATTCATAATTGAACAAATATCCATGGTCCATGGGAGCAGTATCTTTTTGGTCAGGTACGCTATCCCTCAGTTACAAGGTTATCACATACCGATCCGATCATGTTTAGATAACTTAAACATTCAGAATGCATTATTGTTAAGTTATTTTAAAATCTGAGAAATGCGAATTGGCTCACACGTCACACTGTGAGGCATTTTTGAAAGTGTTTAGTGTTAAAAGGACTGGAGGGCTTAACTAAAAATTATTATAGAAAGCACTAAGGATATGCACAGTTTATTCTCTATTATGTCATTTGCTTTTTATCTTTCTCGCAAATGTTGTTTTATTAATAACAATGCGTTTACATCATATATACTTAATATATACTGAAACAACAATTCAACCAATAACAATAAGCTCAATGTATAAATCTTACTTAAAATGGTGGTGAAAAGTGAAAAGAGTGAAAGGTGGCTAAGAGTCCCAAGTTTACAGCGCCTTCATGAAAGGAAAATATATATTTAATCAAAAATTTGAAATATAGAAAATTTGAATATCACACATTTTTCTAAAATACCGTATAGATGAATTTATAAAATTACTTACTCTAAATTTAAATTCAGATTTATTTAAATTTATCTTACTGGTGGAACTTACGGCAAAATAGCACGTTAACGAAATAAAACTCGACGATATTTCGAAATCGAAAAATGTGGCATGTACCTTAACACTTTTTAAACTCGATGCTTAACTAGACCTACCTCAATAATAGTAAAAAAACACAGACTTTTTATAATATTTCTTTTCTTTAAGGATATCTTTAAATTATTGCGTAAAACGAAAATGTAATTTTTGTGTGAGACTCCATTAAGACTCCCCATTAACGGGGAAAGGACATTTAAGTATATTAACAGAATAAGTAAATATACGATTCACAACATCATCCCTCGGGGTTGAAAACCCGCTCCACGTGCTGGCACTTTCCTGTGGCTTGCATTACAATTAGCTTTGCTATCCTCTCCTTAGTAGAGGTGAGGGTTCCGGACAAGTTTTTAAATCTGCCTCAATAGTCGTCTTCCTATGAAGTTGGCTGTGACTTTCAACGTGTGCTGCCTGAATACGTTGTAGTTTTAATAATTTATTAATTAATTAATGGGAGTAAAATTGTGTTTTTTACATTTAATTTTATTTAAGAATTTTAATATTTTTTGTAAATTTTCTTACATTCGTCGTGTAGTTGTGTTCATAATCTGTTCAAGTTTTAAATTGTGTATAAATTGATTGAAATAAATAAGTAAAATGCAATTCTTTTACCACGTTACAACGAAATGAAATAAGAAGAATGATATCCTAGATCTGAAGATGACCTTATACTGTTGAAACCATTAGTCCACTAGACCAAACTAAGATTGTTGGCGTTAAGGTTAACCTAAACTAACGCATTGTATTCACAATCTTGAAAGCTAACAACACTATGTTCAAAATTTCTATAATTTGTATTAGTTTATTATTTGTGAATACAAAATCTAACACATGGTATTCTAAGACTAGACCTATGTACGAATTTGTGTTATTGTGCGTCATGTGGTCCTCCATTCCCGCTATTTATTAGATTTTTTAAGTTCTATTCTTCCAGTGTATTTATTTTTACTTTAACTGAATTTGTTTCAAATAAACAACAAAAAATACTTTATTTCATAGATGTTCAAATATGTAACGTATTTTTTTTCAAACAGTTAAATGAACGGAAATGAACAAAAGCCAAATATTTTTTGAAGTAAAAACTTCTTTAGGCGCACTGAACACTTTCGTCACACGCGAGACGCTTAAAGTGCTTTGCGTTTTTGATTTCGGCGATGATTTCTTCTTCTTCATTGGTTGACAAACGAACTAATATAAACCAGAAGCTGATCGTTAAAATTGACGAATCGACGAAATAAAATAGGCAGTGGTAAATTCAAAGTCTTGATTTCAATAGCTGTATGTATTTAATCACGTCACGCTATCGGTGAAATTGACATTATGCTTCCTCATTTTGTACGTTGTGTTACAAAAGTTTACTTTGTAATACCTATAAAATGGACATTGCACTTCCTAATTTTATTTTATTGCAATTCCTATTTTTTCCTTATTTTGTGTTAAATAAGTGTACTTGGTGATACCTCTAAAATGGACGTAGTGCGTTCTCTTTTTTTTAATGTCTAAATTTCCTAACTTGGTTGCTATGTTAATGAATATAAATGCTTTATGATACGTGTATTGAACAGGCCTAACCTTCAATTATGTTTTTTAGGTATTATTTGACGATAGACAATCGTTATTTTTTATTTAACTTCAATTTTAAATGGGACAAGATAAAAAGAATTATAAGATTTCTGATAAAACCAGTATAAGCTACGATTTATATTCGTGACAGTTTAACTTCTGTCGGTCGTCCCACGATTGCTTCCTTCATTTTATTTTTAAAATACACTTCAATTGCATGGTGATTGTCTATCTAAAACATACAAATTTAGCACAGGACCAAAATGTGTTAAGAACTCCGAAAATTGATAAAACATATTCAAATAAATTTAACTGTTTTTATACAAATTGGAATTTGACCATTAACTACTTCAAACTGTAAACTGAATTTTTGTTTTCAGTCTTTTGTTGATAACTTGCTTGTCTTAAGGTTTTAACTTGCTTGATATTTTTAAAGTTAAGAGACAAAGTATTTGAGTTTGGTATACTTGTAAATGTTACGTACAAAAATGTGTTTCTTAAACATGAACTAAATGTATTTTGAGAGTTTCTCTATTTTTCGTAAAAGTACAAAATGTGGAAATTACCTGAAAACTAAGGATTTCACGACCTTAATTTATATAAACTTTTTTCTTTATTATTTGCCACTCAGAAAAGAATTCTAAGAGTGCAGGAAGAACTCTATATTTCGAGTACAAAGTAACATTTATATTCGGCCTAGAAGGAAACTACACTGAACAATTTATATTCAAAAGTCTAAACCCCGTTTGTGGTGGTAATATTTCATTTACAGAGCGGATATGAAAACATTTTTGTAGAGGAAGTAACAGGAGCACTTTAGCTGGAATAAAACACACTATCTTTGTAAAAACAGTTTGATTTAAAGTGTTTTATTTGTTCAACATTGAGAGAAGGTTATGTTTTTATTTTAACACGACGAAGTAGATCGGGCTGAAAAGTGGAAAGGGAGAATGGAGAGGAAATAGATTTATGCGGTTCCTTTCACGAAATATTATCTTCGGAGAATCTAAGATCAAAGAAGACGGTGGATTTCAAGTGGAAATAATATCGTACGATCAATCGATTTATTTATAATCGCTTTTTATGTACTACTAGTTAGTTAGACCTACATTTTATATTGTGATGATTAGCGTGAGAGAGATGTTTAGGAGGGGAGGATTTGAGAAAGATTGAGAGATTAAGAGGAATATACATTGAGGACGAATGAATGAGTGTGAAAGAGACAGCGATTGGTGGATAAATAGTGGGAGTGAGTGAAGGATAGAGATATGGGCAGGAGCAGAAAGAGAGAGGAAGAGAGAGAGTGGGGGAGGGGGAGAGAGAGAGGTAATAGATGGCTGAGGTTTTCTGACAGGCAAAGTGACAAAGAAATGAGTGAGAAATATGCAGAAAGAGGGAGAAATATAGATTGATTGATACTTAGGAAGATAAAAAGAAATAGATTCGTGAATACGAGAAAAAATGAAATTGAATGTATTCTATTTTTGGAGTTATTATAGGACTATTCAGTCTTTTCTTCCAACTAAACCAAAGAAATTACGAAACTATTTAAAAATACTAATTAAAATACTTCAAATATACATATATAGTATGAAAAAATACCTCAAACTTATACTATTGTATAATTTAAACTAGGGGAGACCCATGCGTGCTCCGCACGCCAACTCCTTTGGAACCTTCTATACACATTATCATGATATGATTTCTTTATAATAAAGGTGTAGGATTAATAATAACCCCAAAGCTAAGATGGTAAATAATGTTAAATGTCTAAATCAAATTATTTCGTATATTTTATAACAGCAGTTATAAAAAAAGTTAAAAGAACCGGCAAGGCTCAGGTCTACACTTTAATAAAAACCTAACCTAAAAGGTAGAGACACAAATAGTTGCTTAAGTGTGAAATCAGATGTTAGTGGAAATATTAGATCAAACAGGATTTTATCTGTTATTTTATTCAATATGTTGCTGTGGTCATTCATTAGTCTAGGCCTAACCTAAGAATTTTTTCCGACTAAATTTACAAATATTGAAAAAAATGCTTATGTTAATCAGGGATAATGAAACTTTTTATTAGTAAAACTATTTTTTCTATCGGTTCAGTAGTTTCTCTACATACAAACAAACAAAAAAACTAAACAAACAAATTTTACGACTTTATAATATTAGTATATATTAAACTTATTGCCTCTAATACTCACATTTTTAAGTTCCCCCCAAAACTATAATTACATGGTGAGCGTAGTTTAGTCTTTTCCTGTGCTCAGAACAGAACGCAATATCATTACAGTTTGATATGAAAGTAGGTTATGAATTAATATTTGTAAAGTTTTATAACAAGGAGAAACACAAACGTTGAGTTTTAGATAAAAAATAAAACTGTGCTCACTGCAATCTGTTAGCCAACACCACAAAAGTTATGATATCATGTTAAGTAAAATGTAGAAACATTAGAGATTTTTCAAGGAGCACTCTGTCTTGGAATGGTAAACACATCTTGTATCTTTCTAAAGTACGTAATCCTGCAAATATCCATTACACGTCTCTGCCACGTAATCCCTCCATGTCAGTCTACTATCATTGATCAGTAGTAGCCTTTTACTTATTTTTTGTAGTCAATGATCTTCTTATCAAACTAAATATATTGGGTCTACTTTGTTCAACGTCCGCGAGTAGTAAGTAATAATAGGCTGACTTTTAGCCTTGTTGATTTTTAACATGTTTTCTGACCCACAGAGAAATATTTGAGATATCATACCACAGCTCTAACGAAATTCTCAATTAAATTTTAAAGTGTAAATATATCTTAACATATTGGCATACAAATAGAATTTTCAGTGTTTAAATGTTGTAGAAATATTATTTTTGCAAATCATGAATAATAAAGGTTCCAAGACAGAGCTTTGTGGAACCCTGTCTCACTTCATTCCAGTTAGATTTACTCTCACTTACTATTCCAGAGAGATTAGACTCTTCCCCGTTATTCATACAGGCTTCATTGATATATTACCTACTTTGATAGCAACAGTGGGTGATATTCAGAATAAAAATGTTTAGAGAACTCAAATTAATAGAATTGTTAATCAGATGAATCGTCATTTACATAGAGAAGAGAAGTGGTAGTACTATTGAACGAAACCCGGATTGAGAGAGATTAGGACTGGGTAGGATGACTGAGGGATTAGCAGACAGAAAAAATAGAGTGGAAGTTAAGGGAGGAACAGATTACTAAAGGACTTATCGACAGACAGAGTGGAGGATGAATATATTCAGGATCTGAGAGATATTTTACATTCCGATTAAGGTGTTTCTTTCATATTAAATAAGATAATAAATAAATTTGTCAAACGATACTGAAACGCAAATTTTGTTGTTTTAACAAAGCCTACGAAGCAATATTGTATCGACTACTAGCCCCGCCTCTTTCTCATCAGGCCAGATGTTCACAGATGCTTGACTATTTGCATCAGTGGGTTTCACAGCCTTGTTTCCGTGCTGAGATTATTGAAATCACTATACAGGGTATATCTGCCACAAGTCCGACGTACTCCCATCAAAATAATGAAACACGTTTATACAACCTTAAGTCTTGGTTAGTATTAGCAGCGGTTGTATTTAAGAAAATATAGATGACTATGTTTTAATAAATAACAACTGAATTTACAACAAAATTCGAAAGTGTGAACTAAGCTGAAAATCTAAGTACCTACATTAAGTTGATAGTGTAGAACAACTGATTATTATTATTACCAACTCTGAAATGTTTCATCAGGTCAGCAGTGTATTTGAAATAAATAAATAGCATTTGAAAACTATTATTTAAACATTTATTGGTAGATTTCACAAGCATAAACACATTTAAAAACCACACCAATTGTAAAAATGAAGATTATTTAAATATTGGTTTTCCATTTAAT
>JAGFPH010001109.1:296673-312145 GCA_018207615.1 Philaenus spumarius | reverse complement strand
AAAAAAAGAAGAGTTTCCTCATAAATTATTTATTTTTGGTGTAAAAAAATGTGGTCCCTCAAAAGCGTAGTAAAATATTTTCTGATTAATGTAAGTATAAGTGGTTTAGCATACTTTATACCTATGACACATTTTGTTATGTACCACTACCGTTAACAGAACTTCTATGAAAAATATCAAATCTATTTATTTTATTTATAGTTAAACAAAATATATCTTTTTTTGATAAAATGGAGGTTTGATTTAATATTAAACACTTTAAGACATTCACATATTACTTACCAACTTAAATACCAATACTAATATCAAATACTTGCCAAATGGAGTATTTTAGATATGTTTTGTGCATACAGCGAGGCCTTCACATATAAAAAGTAATTTTGCTAAAATGTGTTTTTTATTGCGCGGTGAAAGTTTGAAGGACTCTCGGTTATTTGTTTTCAAACAGTAATATTTTATTTTCAGGACGAATGTGAAAACAACTCTCTTGGAAAATGAAAAAGTATATTTGATGTCCCCAAAACGTTTTTCCAATTATATAAATAAAATACAGGCGACATTAACATACTAACACAAAATGTTTAGATTTGTTTTGAGTCGATTATGTATATATACTGCCGACATTACCATAAAATGTTTAGATTTGTTTTGTTTTGATTATTAATCAATTAATTATTAAATTACTTTGAATAATGTCAGTATTTATGGGTCATCTAACACGATACATTGCATGTGTAAACTAATTATCACTTCTGATTTATGACGGATAAACGACTAGATGTGTCGGCCACTCACACATTTAGGCCTAAATATAGTATGCTAATAAAGTATGGAACTTGGAATTTAACATACTTTATATCTAGTAAAAAAAAAACAATTAATAAATTTAAAAAATGTTGTTTGTATAACATAAAATAAAACAGTTACCCTCTTATTATCGCAGGCTATTCCTCAGGATCTCTCTGTTTCTCACTCACACCTACTTTATTCATGCTCATCTCTCTCTCTCTCTCTCTCTCACTACTCGCCCTAAACTCACATAAAACAATGTGTTCATTCATTCTTACTGTCTGTCCGCATCTGAAACACCCTCAACATAGTAGTTAAGAACTAACTATTAAGAGACTATTAGAGACTATTAGAGACTATTAGAGACTATTAGACTATTAAGAGACTATTAAATAGATCTAAAGGCTGCAAGATATTATTTACACTTGAAAAGAGCCTCTTCTTTAACCTTATAGATTATTTGAAGAAAATATTTCACGGAGGAATAAAATCGCATAAATCTATTTCAACTACAGCAGTCTCCCCGTCCACTTTTCAACCCGACCGACTCCATTTCGTTAAAATAAAAACCCAAAAATTCCATATTTTCACAACATTAAACGCTTTAAATAAAATTTGTTTTATACAATTCATTCAATAAAATGAGTTTTACTCCAGTCTAAAGACCCACTGTTAATTCCTCTAGTTAACAATTACACTGATTTACCTGAAAAGATTAAATTATCGTTTACTAAAGAAATTCAGTTTATTTATTTATTTATTCATAGCAGAAACACCACAAGGTGCATAGCAACGTCATTATAATAACTACAGCTTAGTCCTATACATAACATAATAAACCCAAAATAACAATAGCAGTTAAATACAATATAAAAAGAAATTCAAATTATGCATATTTTTTTGACATTATGAAAAAAGCATTTATAATGTATAACGGTTTTCATCCCTTAAACGTATATAATCAAGACGCGAGGGCAATAATTTTGCAAAATTTCAGTTCTCCATTCTCATTTGAGAATTAAAGTTGCTGTAGTGTAGTTGGTTCATTTTAATTGTTTAAAATGTAAGTAATATAAATACATTCTTTAAGGCATTAGCTTCGTAAAACCATTTGAGCTATTTAACCAATTTGCCAAATTTGGCCTCTATTCTTCAAACGATCTGGGTGTGCCTAGCGTATATAGGTTACTAGCTGACCCGGAATTGCTTCGCTATTGTATAATTATTTTTGTGAAATAATTGCGACAAATGATGGTAATTTTGTGTGTCATAAGGATATGAATCGTAGGTTCTAAACCATGTCATTTACCACTTCATAGCTGTACACCACTTACATGTCGTCATAGGACCTAGTTCAACTGTTTTGTCTTTGTGATAATTGGTGTTGCAGTTGTAGTGAAACCCTGACATGGAAGTTGCAGTTTTTCAGACCATGGAAGCACCTTCATGTGACATCTTTTAGAACTGTATTTTTGAATGGCAGCCATTTTGACCTGGGGATTTTGTTGAATGTACTTTTTGGAAGCCTCACGATGCACGGCAGGTTTTTTTTACTGTACCTTTTGACAGCCTCGCGATTTACGGCGGGATTTTTTGCATTATACCTTTTGACAGACTTCCTATGTGCCTTAGCATAATTAGTATTAGAAAAACGTTTTCGCCGTTTTTTCCCACGTTTCTGAGTGTTTTGAACAATGGAACAATGAATCTAACTCAACAGTATCAGATGACAAACACGGTTCTGTCGACGGAGACTGAGAGTTTTGGAGATCATTGTCTGAAAGCTGCCCAATTTCCCCAATAATATCCTCCGCAATATAAGAGAATCCTCCGCAATGTAAGTGTAAGAGGGAACGGGAGTATCAGGAATAGAAGGGTTTAGAGGAATAAGAACATCAAAATGATAAGCCCAACTGATGCACCAGTGCCTTGTGGTCAGTGAGTAGGAAAGAGAAAGTGAGGGAGGGGCAAGGTACAGTTATTTGCGCCAGGTTTCTTGTTTCAAGGCTATATATATTTTAAGAAATCGTGATCAGTCTGTAGGCAACAAAATAAAAAGTCCAATTCACCAATATTTTAAACCCTTCAAAAAAATTTCGTAAGACTTATAACAGTACAATATTTTGTTTAATTGGAATATCTATCTCATGAATAGTATATATACTGTTTGAGATTTCACCATGTTTAGACAAATCCTTCATTAGATAGATCGGGGCAGCAAAATATATAAATAGATGCCCCGATCCGGATTTGCATGGAGAAATCAAAGTTAAATGTATATTAACCAAAAAAATATATTCATAAATATATTATACTATGATTTTTTATGGGGATTTTTATTAACTTTGACCCCCTAAACCCCCTAAAATTTCGAATTCTTTGAAAATATTTCTTAATTAGCACCTATGGCCCTAGAGGAGGCTACATGCCAAATTTCGTTCCAATCCATTTGGTAGTTTTGGAGAAATCATGATTTAGTAACTTTTATCCCTCCCTAAGATTTCAAATGAAATTTCGTTCCAATCCGTTCAGTAGTTTTTGAGATTTCGTGATCAGTCAGTGAGTGAGTGGTATTTGGCTTATATATATATATATATATATAGATATATACATTTCGGAAACTTTCCACCATCATTTTGGTAATTTTTTCAATTTTGTAAACTGCCCACCCACATTTTGTGAATTTTTCTTAAAAGTTGCAAACTTTGCTCAACTTTACGCCTACTTACCTTGCAACAACCACGGTGGACCAATTCAGACAATACGAGATTAGAGATATTTTATTTCTGTAGATATACCATGAGTATGAAATAGCTGTGGTAATCTAAGCTCCATACAAGTTGATAAACTAGGTCGAATGAACACTTCGGGCGTTAAGAGCACTGTCACAATATAATCAAAGAACTTTAATTTCTCTGCAAACGACGCCCCGGGGTGACCACAAACTACTCTTGATTAACGCCATTGTAACTAGAACGGATTGGGTTTTTTTGTTTCTTGAACTGTAAACAAATATTTAAAGCTCCAAGAAATAAAGAAACTATTCGTCAGCTGATTAATTCAAGTTTAGCGTCTAAAGGTGGAGTCGTTAAATGGTTCCATTGTTCATTTTATTAAAATAGCCAGTCGCAGGTTTCCATCTGTATTAATTGTTTTTGCGTGTAATTTCTCTCCCCGTTATTTTCCACAAAAATGAGTGATTTTTAAAGGGCTTCAGTTTGATGAATCACAAGTCATGTGTCGATTACACATTTTTGATATATGGGTGGTAGGAAGGGGACTGGAGTTCGATATTTTGGAAATAGGTTTTCTGGGGTTCCCTCTGAGGGGCAAAGTATCGAATATCCATTTTAAATAGATTGACCATTTACAGGTCTACCAAAATTCAGTCTTAAATATACAAACTGTTAAAAAATCACAAAACATTACTTTTTAAAGATTTTCAAAACTACAACAATGGTTATATTATTAGCGAATTTCCATAGGAAAAATAAGTAGCAAATGAGAACCAATCATGGTCCACACAACACGTTTTGGAGTGTCATTAAAAATCATATATATATGTATATATGTGTTCGCACTATAGCGACCGCATTTTAAGTCCGATTTGGTTCAAATTTGGTACACATGTTGGTTGTCTACGTCGCTTGGACGAGTTCGTTAAGGCTAAACATCCCTGAAAAAGTTGTGTTTTTGGCCCGATAGATGGCAGCACCTCTGCGGCAAATTTGTACTACGAATAATTTCCATAATTATTATCCGATTTTTGTTTTGTAAGTTGTTTTGTAAATGATATGAATAAAATATTCACGCTATTGTGATGTTTTTTTTTTAAATTTATTTATAAAAAAGTTTTATACAGATTTTTTTTTTGCTGTAATATTTTGTTTAAATCGCAGGTAGTCATTTTGTAAATACAAATTTTAAAAGAATTTTGCCGTTTTCAGATATTAACTTGGTCAAATGGTCTGATCGGAATCGTTTTTTAAAGATATTATCATATTTCTCTCACGCTCCGGTCCCCTCCTCCCGCCTCGTAGCGCACCCTCCCCCCCAGCACAGCCCAGCTAGCCGCTCTGCCCGGCCCTGCAACTGTATCGTTCGTCAACTCACTCACTACTCGCATTCATACTCTGGCCGGACACACTTACTAGACTAGACTACTGATTACGACAGGTGTTTGTTATCTGTTAAAAAAGTATTTTCTGTAAGTCGAAAAGAGACATCTAGAATAAATATAGAAAAATATACAGTAGTTCAAATTAAAGGATTTATGAAAGTAGGCCTATATACAGGTTCTTTGGCCACACATTATTCAATAACACCAGGGTATGAATAATATTACCCTATAACGTTAGTTATTTGTTTCAAATAAAACTTATATTTTAATACATGAAAACGAGAAATAAATAAAAAATGAATAGTGCAAAATACCATTTATTTAAAGTAAGCCTGAAGTGTAAAAAATAAAAATATAATATAATATAATTCAATATGTTGCATGTCAAGGTGAAAAGTTCTACTTTAATAATATGTTTAACTTTTTTAGCAAATTTTGATATTTGTAATTAGTTTAAGTTCTTTGTTCTGTGAGTATCAACAGCTATCCTCCGAAAATGTTTTTTCTGTGAACTTAGCAGCACTGCAATAAATATGAAACAGCTGATCTAGTGATTGAAGTTGCTACAGAAGATAGCTGAAAGACTTCTCTAACTATTAATGCCATAATTTAAGATAATATATTGTCTTTTCATTTGTAATTTGCCTTTAAACTTAAGTAATACGTGATGTGACACCCGTTACATTTTGTTTACAAAAGTTAGTATTACAAAATGAACAAACACCTTAGGAAAATACTTTTACTGTAAAAGTAAGAGGTTTTGTTTCCCTAATGTTTTGGTATTATTATTTTAATTTTAGTTTTATAATTTAATGAGTAATTCGCATAACGGGTGTTACATAATTTAATGTATCGGGTGTTACAATTCAACACAACTCACAACCATTCAGTGTTTAGTATATTTATATTCATTTTAAGTAGAATTTAAATACATAGCCCTATTAAGAGTTTATTAGTTTTGGTAGCAACACTTAAAAAGTTAAGAATGATATTGTTATTTTAAATAAAATTGAACACGATAACACCTTCAAATTTCATACTGCGAATTTCCTATTTGTAATTCCAGAATCAATCTTTTAACATATTTACTGGGCAATGAATGTTAGGCGTATCAAATGATTTTATTTATCTTTAAAGTTTTAATTCTATTACTATTACACCTCATACATTTTTTCTCACGATAAAATGATGAATGACGTTGTAAAGTGTCAGCAGCATTTGCAAAAAGCCAGAGAGTGAAATAAAAAAGAATAGAAGAGAACAATACATTAAAAGAAGAACAACTTGAAAAGATCCAAAGCAGAGTAAAAAAATGTAGAGAGAAAAAATAAGAAGCGCAATTATGATCAATATCTCAGAATTCGCTGGGATATTAAATATCATATTCTGAGAGATGACAAATTTAAGAATATTTTTGGCAAATTACAACAACCTACAGTAGCCCAAAGGACATTTTACAATTCTTTACGAGTTTCCACTACAGTAGCAGTTGATATTTTTGAAAAATGAATGAGCTTATGAAGTTCCAAATTGTTAATTCTAGAATTTGATTTAGCGATTATTTTGTTTTTATTTAAAGTTTTAGGCCTATTCTATTAATTATTGATAGGGGCATATATAAGACTGATCTTTAGTAAGTCTAATTCATAATAGGCCCTAAGGCATGGTATAAAAAGTACTGAACTATATCCATGTAATGTATTAAGTATATATATTTGTTAAATATAAGTTTTTTTATGAAATATAAGTTTTTATTTCTTATAGTGATCAAAGAAACCTCAATTATACTTCTTGTTGTTATTTCACACCTTATTATTATATAATATATGTTAAAAATCTTAATTTTAGCAACAGCGTAACACCCGTTACATTTTAATGTAACACCCGTTACACAAGATTTAATTTTATGTTTAAAAAATTGAATGCCAATATCAATTTGAATTACAGTTCCATTACATACATTTACTGTGGAATAACTCATATTTTTTCAAAATTTTACAGTTTTAAAATTCACAGAGTTTTAAGAACATTTACCTGAAGTTCAACTTCACTATCCATTTTCAGTAACACCCGTTACACTCCTTTTTTCTATATTTTAGGCTAACTAAGATATAGTTAGCCTTCGTTGAAAGCCGAAGTTGCTTTTTTGATTTTGTTGTTCCTCGGCGATCCATTGAGAAAACAAATGTTAAACGAAATAACGTTCTCAATAACAATAATTACAAGACGACGCAATAGTACAACAAATAAGAATTGCGGGAGAGCACATGGGTGGAAGCGCGGGAAACCGTCATGCAACTGTATACAAGCAACATCTGAGACGCGTGGTGGGGGGATAGGTGGCGCGAGTGAGTCACAGCGGCACTGCACCTGCTTCGTGTCACTCTCGCGTTTGTTCTCATTACTGTAAATGTATAAACAACGATACCGACTAAACCAGCTAGGCGATTTAAAAAATTAAAAGTGTAAAATTGATTAAAAATTATTGTCTTCAAAATGACTACCTGTGATTTGCATTTTTCGTTTTGTAACACAATTATTTTATTATTATTTTTTAAACCAGCAACTTAATTAAAATTTAGCTTCATTGGCGTGAATTCTAATCTTATTCCGTTCAAAAATCAGTTTTGCAAATGAACATCGGACGAAAATTCCACCAATTAACACCAATACAAAATGGCTCCATTTTGGTGCTGCGCCGTGGTGGCAGAATTTGGAACTAATCCTGGGATGTTTAGCCTTAACCAAAAACATCCAACAATCGGAAGCACGTTTTTTGACCTAAAGTAACTATTTTTTGAGATTTTTCCTACAAGAATGAATTTGTTTTTCAGTTTTTTCTACAAATATAAATGTAGGATGTTATTCTGCACATTTTTTTTACGCGACCTTATAGCTCGCTTGGTTCCCCCAAAATCTATCAAAAAGTAAAATATCATAGAAGTACCCGGTTTAAAATCATTTGGTGGATTCTACCGTGGGGTTGGCGTGCGAAGCACGCAATGCTTTGTGTATTGAAGATACTCCCAATATTCGGAATGGCGTTTGAAGCACGCAATGCATTGTGTATAAAAGATACTCCCAATATGCTGAATGGCGTGCGAACCGTTTTGCAGTTATTCAGCACCGTCGTGAGTAGATGTATTTTCCAAATAATTGTTGGTTGAAACCTTAAAACATAGGCCTATAAACTTAATTTTGGAAATTTGCTCAACTCACGTCAGCGGTTCAGCTGCGAGGTACAATTATTTTATTTTGGTTTTTGTTTGAATGGCAGGAATTTTTTTTATATAATAGAGAGATTATAAAGTGAATTCTGGGCTTGTGATCGACTTAGGCCTATAATTGTACTCAGAGAAAGATTAGAACCTTTTTTTAAACCCGTATAATATTACAAATGAAAACGGTAGAGATTTTCTAAAAATTAATTGCAGTCCCATAATTAGTAGTGTTTTATAACGTTTAATTTATTTATGTCCTTAATGACTTGTAGTGGTACGCGATGTTTCAAACAAAAAATAGTTCGGTTGTTATGCCTGAAACAAAATGAAATTACGCACCTACGCAAAAATCTTCTACTGAAAATAGTCAACATTATGCTTTTATTTAGATTTTTTTGGTATCACAATATCTTTTGGAAATACAGTAATACAACTTTCGAATTCATAACTTTGAGAATAATCGGTCCCTACTCTCTCTCTCTCGGGGAATTTGAACCTACAACGTAAATAGTTTTAATTAGGTAAAGGTCAAAAGTGTATTATTTGTTCATTATTTCACCACGTTTCTTGTTGAATATTCGATGAGGCAATTTAAAATGCATAGAATCATCCCTCATTGAACAGTTACCCTAACTACTTCGCTGTCACACTAACAAAGTTGCCTTAACTTCGGTGAATTCCTTTCCTGCATACCCAAGCGTCATATTGACTCCCGCATTCTTGTCTCGCCGGCATTCCTTATTCACAGGAAATGTGAAAAAATAAACTATTTAAAAACTGAAAAAGTTGTAGGATTGGAGCACGATCAATGTTCATAGAACCGAGCTTAACATATTAACTAATAATGTTGATCAACATTTTCCTTTACGAGAACCAATTATTACGTCGAGTGGTTGCATTTTCAAACAAAACTATATCTGACGTGTTTTAAGTTCATTTTCCATCATTTTACTACTTGAGGAACAATACGAAAATCGTGAATAATTTAAACAATTTAATTAGAACACACGGACAGGAACAAATTGTCCAAAGTAAATTTTCAGTGAGGGAAATATTTGTAACAAATCTACATAGTTGAGAAATGGCTTTCAAATTATGTTTGTGCTTCCAAACAAAGATGAAATTCTCAAACACAAATAATTTACCGCAAGATTTTCCGTGGTACCGTTTTCAAAGTAAGTCAATGCCATCTCCAAATTTGACTATTTTTGGGATACTAAATAATATAAATGTGGTCGCAAGATGTTTTACATTGTTTTTGTTTTTACATTGATAGATATGATTAATTGTACCTAGCGGTGCTGTTGTTGGAAGTCTTTGGTGTTGATAGTGGACGTTTATTTCAGAAATTATGTAATATTTGAAACTTATTTTAGTAGCCTAAATCTTTCACGAGGGTCCAGCGAAGGAGATGGTTGAAAGTATGGGTTTCCTACACGATTCATTTAAATGATTTTCAAATATAAATACTTTCTGAAGTATTAATGTTAAAAAATAACACTTAACTAAACATTGAACATTTTGTCCAAAAACTAAATTGTTTAGAACATTATTAGCTTCTAACAGTATTTTAAAATAAACTCAGTATTGGCTTTAAGCTTGATAATTGCATTTCCGTTCAAACATGGGTTCAGAGCAAAACGAGTAATTAGCTTTCAACGTTTCCATACTTGATCTAATTTAGGACAGTTTTGTTTGAACTCTTTGACAAACATAAACGCTTTGTGTATTTTGTCAACCAATGTAAAATATTTAATTTCTGTTTGTCTGCCGCCGTGTTTGTGTGATAAAGTGGAATTCTAAATTAAATGTATTTATTCACATTTTATAGTAAACCAGTTTGGTAAATATATTTGATCGATTCCTCTGGTGGTTCTGATGTAGTTAATTTAATTTGTATAATTTATTGTATATAATAAATAATAAAAAGCTAAACTAAAATATCCAAATATAACATTGGAATTTTATTCATAAGTGAAAAGATTCTATATAATTAAACATAACCATTTTATTGTTCTCAGAGTGTTTTCACATTTATTGTTTTGTGTCTAAAGAACTATAAAACAACTAATATTATAAAGACATTTTTCTGGCAAAATTAAAATATTCAAATGGTATTTAGTTTGTAAGAAGATTAATGTTGTTTACTGACGCTTTTATTTTATGCTAGTTAGACTTTGGAAAATGAGGTACTTTACGTAGTCGACCTAATCTCATCACAGCAACCGATTTTATAATACTATAGACCTTTGACTTTATCACTTTGTGGTTGGTTCATAAAATATTTTATACAAATATCAACTAACCAATGGATTAGTCATTTTTTTATACATTTGTAAATCATGTAATGCAATCAATATTATCTTTTATTAATAAATTCAAAGCTAAACATCAAGAAAAAACAACTTTCAACTGCCTTTTTCGTTCATTATTTTACTAAATAA
This sequence comes from Philaenus spumarius, assembly GCA_018207615.1. Lineage (NCBI taxonomy): Eukaryota > Metazoa > Arthropoda > Insecta > Hemiptera > Aphrophoridae > Philaenus > Philaenus spumarius. The sequence continues at coordinate 301,571 of JAGFPH010001109.1, read as the reverse complement.
AAACAATTACCGCAAAATTATTTTGTTTTGCGTGATAGTACATTGATTTTTTTCTATTATTTAAAAATTTCGGATTTGTATTTATAATAATTTTTTTATTTATTTATTTTTTTTAATATCGTATTTCAATAAGAACTTCTTTCATCATATTTGAATTACATTGCGAATATATATTTGAATATATTTTAATATGTATTTTACAAATTGTTTATATTTTAATCAATCTATCTCTGAGGTGGTGGCTGCAGTTATGACCTTTCCCAAAAAATAATTTATTAAAATTAATTGTAAATAAATATCGTTTCTGAAATAAATGTTCAACCCACACTTGTAATATTGATATGACTAAATCTGTCACTATTGAAATTTTAGTCCTTTTATACAAAGTTATGAAATGTTTGAATAAAGTTTAAAAAATTGAGGCACTGACCACTAAACATTGAAATACTTTTTATCATTAAGAGGTTTTGCACAGAAAAATAACGAAGTTGAACTTTATGGAAAGGAAGTATAAACATAAACATGGATTAATTGGTTTGTAAATTATTGCTTACACGTACAAATTATTACATGACTAACTACAGAAAGAGTAACGAAATCAATGATAGAAAATCAAAGATGTTTTATTTAGTTTTAAAATTTTATTACCACAGCGACAACATCTCTGGATGTAGTAAAACTCGTATAATAAGCTAGGCGAACACATAGCTATGCAACTTGTGTTACAAACTATTTGAATGTTGACCACGTAGACTTTAGAATGGGAAAACTCGGGGACAAAGTATCTTGGAGTGTAGTAGAACAGAAGATCTAAATTGACCCCTTTTGAGGCGATATATTTAATTCAACTCTTTTTTCAATTCTAGAATTAACCTTAAAAGTCACGATTTTGCTACTGAGGCTGAGTACATACGAAGTGAAATTGATTATGATCATTTCCAGCACTGAATTACGTTTAGCAAAAGCTGTCTATAACGAGTAGCCCAGTTATAGCAATAGATGGTAACTAGGTTAGAACTAAGCAACATGTGTTTGTGTTTTCAACTACAGCAGACCAGGCTAGCGCTGTTTGATTCTCTGCCACTTTGCTTTCCCTATGTGTTCTTAAATTCCACATTAAATTCTTCAAGGCATGTTCATCGTCACAAGGTTTGAAGTTGAACAAATGAGTCGCTGGTTTTTCGTTGAGCATGAGCGTAGTTGCACTTTTGAAATGGATCACATTGGTAATCATTTATTCAGTTCCGTTAGAATGATTTGTGGTACAATTTTGACATGTTGGATCTCTTTGGCTTTACACAAAAATTGAAGACAAAACGTGATCTTTTAATAGGATGTGGTACCAGCTGATTTTCTGGATTTTCCTGACGAAAATATTAGGCCTACTTAGCATTGGAATAGATGAGGGTGAATATTTATTTTTGGTAATATAACAAGCGTTGTATTGGATTTTGTTACAAATTTGTTGAAATTTATATCTTGTTAGGAAACAAAAATAATTGAAGGAACTACGGACCGGCGCCTAAATAATAGCGGAGGTGTGGGAATTCGTTTGGTAAAGGGCAACGTTTGCAAAGGTTATAATATAAAGGTGGTAGTTTCGTGTTGGAATTAGGGTGTACTAACCAACCAAATACTACACAGCCTACAACATGGGAGCTTTATAATATAAAAGATTTTAACAACATAACACTATTAGTAAGTAGACATTGTATTTTTATCAAATCATTTCACGTTTACTACTCTATTGATAAATGAAAAACTTTATTTTTAACCCCCGACTCTAACAGAGGGGTGTATAAGTTTAACGTGTGTAGGCTATCTGTCTGTGGCATCATCATAGCTCCCAAACGGATGAATCTATTTTGATTTATTTTTTTTGTTTGAAACGGGACTTGATGGAGAGTGTTCTTAGCACGATACAAGAAAATCTGTTGGGCTGTATTTAAAAACTAATAATTTCCGGACTGCTGGCGGTACGGAACGGTTGGCGAACATCAAAATTGTGCTTTACTGGTTAGTTTTGATGGTGTGTACATTTCCTAACTAGACCAAAGCATTTATCCCTAAAATTTGTATAATTTTAAATATTTTTCCTTCATACACTTTTCTTAACATATTTCACTTTTCTTCTATTGTCATTTGAACTGTTCTTACCTACCTTTATTTTGATATCTTGCTTAATTCCCTCTCATCCTCCTCCCGTAATGTTTAACGCCTCTTCGTTTTTTTTTCAATAACACGTTTTCACGTAATATCACTTTTATCATTCTTTATTCTCCCCAATGTTTCTCTCTCTTACACTACACCTATTTTCTTCTTCTTTATCTCCCTCTTATTCTAATCGCACAATCGTTTCCCCCCTTCTTCATTTCTTCCGCTCTCTTTCCTTTACTCGTCCTCGGTTATATTTATTTAAACCTTTTTCACATATTTCCTCGTTTCACTTACTGTCTCTTCTCAGTTCTCTCTCGTTCTATCTACGCACATACAAGTGTGAGGTGACATGTTGTAAGCAAGAGGAATACTGAAGGAATACATAATGTAAGCAATAGTTAGGCATCATTCATAGCGAGCCAATACACTATATGCAACATATCGAATGCAAGAGTTAGGCTTTTTCGTACTGAGATAAAATACGATATGCGACATAGTTCGTCTGGGTTAGATGGAACAGCGGGCTCCTAATCTCGCCCTAAATAAAGGCATCTATAATAATAATAATAGTAATATCGTAATCGTAACGTTAGGCAACTTTCGAAAAGATGAGGTACACGATATGCGACGTACCTTAAATTCTAGACTAATTAATTATTAGTGTAGTATTGAAAAACATAGGTTTTCTCTAGTATGCAAGTCCAGCATTACAAACCAGTATCATTTTTGCATACTCTGCGCCTTAATGGCAACTTAGTTTGTTTCATCTTGTATTTTAGTTTTATGTAACAAACATTTTGCTGGGTATTATATTATATACCTATCTGTTAGTTAGAGAGGCGCGTTCGGGCACCTTGACTTGTCCGTCTTTGAAAGATGCCATGAAGGGAACTACAGTTCTGTTAATGCCATCTAAATTGGGAACTGGGAACAATATATCTGCCAAATTCACAAGTAGTGCAATTGCACTGTTGACTATTGCCAAGTAATATTGGATAGGTATTCTGCATATATATATAAATAATTGATTTGGTCATTATTTTATAATAATGTCTTCATGAATTATTTGTGAACGCAAACTAAAGTTAATTTTTTTTAAATTGGGCTGACACGAGTATTATTCGAAATTAAATCTTTAATCTGTTTTTCAACAAATTATCAAAGATTTAAGAAGGTGTCATCTTTACAAAACTAGTCTGGCGTTTGAAAAACTGAAAATAGAAAATGTATTGCAAAGTTAATTGAAAAGACTCGTCCAGTGCGAGTTAAATATCGAGCCTTAGAATCAGTAACTTTTCAACATACCTTAATTAAGTCGATAGTAGTTCTTTTTTATGGAGTAATGGCTACATATTTCGCTGCCACAGTTAGCTGCCCAGTACAACTCAGCAAGTTAACATGTAGCCTAAATATTGTGGACAAAAACAATTATTAACAGTTGACAAGTGCCGTCCCTGCACAATTATTTGAGGCCGAATCTATATATATAAAAGCCAAATCCACTGACTCACTGATCACGATTTCTCAAAAACTACTGAACAGATTGGAACAAATTTTGGTATGTAGCTTCCTCTAAGGACATAGGTGCTCACTAAGAAAGTTTTTCTACAAATTTTAAATTTAAGGGGGGGGGTCAAAGTTACTAAATCACGATTTCTCTAAAACTACTGATTGGAATGAAATTTGGTATGTAGCTTCCTCTAGGGCCGTAGGTAATGATAAGAAAGGGTTTAAAACAATTTTAAATCTTAGAGGGGTTGGGGGGGGGGGGATCAAAGTGATTAAATCGCGATTTCTCCAAAACTACAGAATGGATTGGAACGAAATATGGTGTGTAGCTTCCTCTAGGGCCATAGGTGATGATAAGAAAGGGTTTCAAAAAAATTTAAATCTTAGGGGGGTTTGGGGTAGTCATAGTTTCTAAATCACGATTTCTCAAAAACCATTGAACGGATTGATATGCAATTTGGTATGTAGCTTCCCGTATGGCCATAGGTGCTCGCTAAGAAAGGTTTTAAAAAATTCGAAATTTTAGAGGAGGTGTGGGGGGTCAAAGTTACTAAGAAAAACCACCGAACGGATTGGAATGGAATTTGGTATGTAGCTTCCTCTAAGGCCATAGGTGCTAAATAAGAGAGGTTTTCTAAAAATTCGAAATTTTAGGGGGGGTTTGGGGTGGGTTGGGGGGTTTGGGGGGGTTGGGGGGGGGTCAAAGTTACTAAATCACGATTTCTCTAAAACTACTGAACGGATTAGAATGAAATTTGGTATGTAGCTTCCTCTAGGTCCATAGGTGATGATAACTTTCCCTTAACTTGGCAACACGTCTAGTAAGAGGTATAACACATTCATTGCCTAGCTCCACACATAGAAGACCAGCGGAGTTAAATCAGGCGACTGAAACGACAAGGAAAATGTTCTCTCACGACCCAACTCAATCCAAGTAAAGGTGATAACCTTCAAAAGCAATAACGTCCCAGGTGGAAATACCTTCCCACATCCTGAGTAATTATAGCATTAAGTAAATCCCAAGTCTTTCTAAGCCTGGAATACCAGTTACAGTTAAATGTTTGCCGCACTTGTTTGATCTAGATTAACCGGAGTTCTTTGTGACACAGAAACAATTCGATAAAACGATTGTTACTTTATTAACACTCTTTATTTCATGTGATTCGTTTCGATAAAACTATTGTTACTTTAGTAACACTCTTTATTTCATGTGATTCGTTTCGATAAAACGA
>JAGFPH010001109.1:284168-296663 GCA_018207615.1 Philaenus spumarius | reverse complement strand
TGTCACTTTAGTAACACTCTTTATTTCATGTGATTCGTTTCGATAAACTGATTGTCACTTTAGTAACACTCTTTCTTTCATATGATTCGTTTCGATAAAACGATTGTCACTTTAGTTACACTCTTTATTTCATATAATTCGTTTCGATAAAACGATTGTTACTTTAGTAACACTCTTTCTTTCATGTGATTCGTTTCGATAAAAAGATTGTCACTTTAGTAACACTCTTTATTTCATGTGATTCGTTTCGATAAAACGATTGTCACTTTAGTTACACTCTTTCTTTCATATGATTCGTTTCGATAAAAAGCGTTTCACTTTAGTAACATTCTTTATTTCATGTGATTCGTTTCGATAAAATGATTATCACTTTAGTTACACTCTTTCTTTCATGTGATTGGTTTCGACAAAACGATTTTCACTTTAGTAACACTCTTTATTTCATGTGATTCGTTTCGATAAAACGATTGTCACTTTAGTAACACTCTTTCTTTCATGTGATTCGTTTCGATAAAACGATTATCACTTTAGTTACACTATTTCTTTCATGTGATTCGTTTCGATAAAACGATTGTCACTTTAGTAACACTCTTTATTTCATGCGAGTATGTTTTATTTTTCCTTTGATACTGTGTAATACTCCACAGTGGCTAATGCAATTACACATCCTTACGCAATGTTAACCGGAGCATGATGAACTAACGAGCACTACGGTAGTAAAACTTGAAGATAAATGTATTTAATAACGTATACACAATTGTGCAAGTTCTTACTTTTTGTAATTTAACATCATTTTTGTATAACTAATTTATAAACGCCCTAAATTTGTGGACGAGTAATATTTTTTCCGAATTTAAATTACAGTTCTTTCAGAAATAGAGGGAGGAGTTTTTAAAATATTTTCGGAAGCTAATTTATAAACGCTCTGCAGATATATTGTCGGTGGTTTTTGTATATAGACAGACGCAAAGTGTTTGTTTGTATACACAGGTGGACAATGTTTTGAAATCAGCTGACTAAATGAGTATTTATAAACGTAAAGCAATATGCTCGTAATTTCAAACCGATTCTTTAGTATTAGTATATTTTTAAATTTGTTTTAACTGTGCATTCTGATAAATGACAAAAAGAAATAAAAATTGTAGAATGGTTTAAAATAAAAGTTGAACAAATTTTCATAATAATTCATCTGAGACGAACGATCCAAGTTTTTTTGCTCATTGGGTCTTACTGGTGTTATTTTATCAGAAGATTTTCAAATTTAGAATGTTTTATTCTGAAATACTAAAACACTTCGATCTTGTGGTTCTTAACATTCTTTCAATAAACCCGTCATCATGCAAATTTTGAACAGAAAAATACAATTTTGCAGAACTTAACGACTTTACATTGAAGCGGAAGCGCTCGATCAACCGATGTCGCTATTTGTCCGTCACTCGGCCTCGACTCATTTTCGCGTAACGAAATTATCGCCTCATTGATTGACCTTTAATCGGACGGGCTATATCCTTTTTTCCAAACGACTTGGCATTACCTTGCTATACAGTCAAAACCACATCTATACTATTATTATAAAGAGGTAAAGTTTGTTTGTTTGTTTGTTTGTATGTAGGGGGTAATCTCTGGTACTACTGAGCCGATAGAGAAAATAGTTTTACCAATAAAAAGATACACTCTATCTGAGTAACATAGGCTATAATTCATTTCTATAAAAACCTTTTTTTATTTCAATATTTGTAAATTTAGTCGGAAAAAATTCTTAAGTTAGGCCTAGAATGATAAACCAACACATGTATTAACATTTATTACCATAGCAAACAATTAAATAAAATAACAGATAATATAGCTGTTTGGTCAAATATTGAAATTAACAGCAAATTTCAAAATTTGAAGCAATTATTTTTGTATTTCTAGCTTTTAGGTTAGGGTTTTAAAGTGTAGACCTGAGCCTTGCTGGTTCTTTTAACCAATATTATAACTGCTGTTACAAAATATAAGAAATGATTTAAATTGAACATTTAACATTATTTACCATTTTAGTTTTGAGGTTATTATTAATCCTACACCTTTACTATAAATAAAACATAACATATGTTTTTAGAAGGTTCTGTTGGGGGTTGGCGTGCGGAGCACGCAGGGGTCTCCCCTAGTTATAATAATATAAGGCGGAAATGTTGGCAGTGAAATTTTATACGAAATTCTTCGCCATTATGTGATAACGCAATGACGGTTAACCACATTCTACTATCGCTGGAATATAAGAAATTACGCATTTTATGCTTGTATTCGAAACAGAAAAGTAGTAGTCAGATGTTAAGGAGATTTCTATTTTCATTTGTTCGTGTTGCTGTTTATTATTTTTCGATTAACGGCAAACCACCTTTATCATATATTGCTCATAGAATCCAGAAACCAAATTTACATTTAAACAATTTGTAAATGCAACAAATTAATAACATCTAGGTCTAACGAAATGCAACTATTTTCAATATCAAAATTAGTAAAAGAAATGGTTTAATTATTTTTGACCACGAAGGACGACAAACCCCTCTTTAGGTTGAGTTACTCTCCCCCCCCCCCGCGCAAAGCTTGTTATGTCTGTTGTATATCACGTACTTTTTTCTCTGTTTTTAACGGTTTTTTAGTAGAACATTTTGTCCGATTAATATGAAAGTTGAATGATGTTTAAAGCTTTGTATTTTAAGTAAAGCATTAGCTACTAAAAGTATCTAGAGGTAAACTCGGTTATTTGTCTTCATGATTAAAAATTGCATTTTCATTGGAAACAAGGGCACAAATCAAAGTGAATATTCAATGCGTCGATGCTTGATCAAATTTAAAACAATTTTACTAACTTAAGCGTACTGAATATTTTATAAACCGCTGGAAAAATAATTCAGTTTTCCTGCCGCAATGTTTGTTTGGCAATATTTAATTATAAATTACAAATAAGTTTTGTATACTTATAAAAACAAACTATGGTAAATATTTTTTATTTTTACCTATTTCATTGTTGGTATTCATGGTATTCATTGTTGGTATATTAAATTAAACTTACATAATACGTATATACAATTTTAATAATAAAGTGTTGGTGGCATAGTAAAATTAATATTAAAGTACAGCAAGCTAACCCATGGTAATTCAAAATAAGTAACTAATAATAATTATTAAAACAACAAATGTCATATTTACTTATACAAAATATTGAATTTTTTACATTAACCTTTAAAAAAAAACAAGCTGTATATCATAAAATATCTATAAATAATATCAATAAATTAATTTTTTAAAGGAAATCACGTAATTTAAGTTGCAAGGTGACTCCCTACAGCAAAACTAAATGTTTTAGTTTAAGATAAGGACAAATAATTAAATGACATCTCAACAAACTATAATTTTGCGTATTTTATATTATTGTACAATTGAATTGAATTTTATATTCAGTTTAACAACTGGGTTATATTACAGTCATTTTTAAAGTCTGGCATTTAAACCAATAAACTAAACTAGTAATATCGTTGCCATGGAAACTAGAACTAAATGAGTACGTATTGCACCGTAATAAATGTTTATTTTTTTAATACTAATGAATTAGGCTATGTTACAAAGGAGTGTCTAAACTATTCAGTGAAAGATATTTTACAAATACTGTAGTTTCAATAATTCCTGAGAATAGTTCGTACATGCAAAGCTTACCTTTTTATGTTATTAACTAGGGGAAGCCCCCTGCGTGCTCCGCACGCCAACCCCGTTGGGACCTTCTATACAAATAATCATGTTATGTTTTCTTTATAATAAAGGTGTAGGGTTATAATAACCCCAAAGCTAAGACAGTAAATAATTTTAAATATTCAAATCAAATTATTTCGTGTATTTTGTAACAGCAATTATAATAAAGGTTAAAAGAACCAGCAAGGCTCAGGTCTACAATTTAATAAAAACCTAACCTAAAAGTTAGAAATACAAATAATTGCTTCAAAGTTTGAAATCATGTTTTAATGGAAATATTAGAGCAAACAGCTGTTTTATCTGTTATTTTATTCAATTGGTTGCTATGGTAATTAATATAATTACATTCAAGAAATATGTGTTGGTTTATCAGTCTAGGCCTAAACTAAGAATCTTTTCCAACTAAATTTACAAATATTGAAATAATAAACGTTTTTATCAATATGAATTGTAGCCTATGTTACTCAGGGATAGTGTAACTTTTTATTAGTAAAACTATTTTTCAATCGGTTCAGTAGTTCCAGAGATAATGTGCAAACAAACAAACAAATTTTACCTCTTTATAATATTAGTATATATATAACTAAAACAATTTAACTATTTTGCACCAGTTTTTGAAAAACTGAAGTTAGTAAAGGGATATTTTTGATTTTGTTGTGTATCAAATTACATATAAAACATAATATTTTGACCTACAGACATAAATGCGCCAAGAATTTTAACTTCATTTCGTTGTTGAGCCTGGCTACAGTTTGAGTAGTCTCTCAGAGAGTTTCCACAGGTATATTTATCTGATGTGTTTTCATTACTTTTATGAGAATAACTGCTATTTTTTCATTTTGTTGTCCGCTACTTGGCCGCTTTTATTCTGACGTATTTTGGTATACATATAACGCTAGCTCATTGCAGTTTTAATAAAGTGGAAACAACAAAATACAACGAATGTTTGGCTCATTATCACATTAAAACCTTCACTAATTGCATTGTTATAAGGCGATTAATTGTTTAACGGGTAATTTAAACGGCTGCCGGTTGGCAGACCTGGTTAACGGATTAATTATACCGTGTCAATTTATATCCGACAAACCGTTTTGCATAAATGTATATAACGCATTGTTGAATACCAGTTCGGAGGGAAATTTGACCCCGACAATTAATTACGAGGAAAGGTGCTCATGAATATGTATGGAATGTTGAAATGTTATGCTTTTACGCCGCTATTAATATATTTCCAAATAAATAATATTCCACAAATAAATACACTAAAAGACGAAAGAAATAATTTGAAAATATGTTCATAATTAATTAACATCTATTAATATCGGTTTTTGTAAATATAATTTTTCATAAAAACCAAGTCAGAATAATACAATATATATATTTCGCCATTGGATTTGTCATGCACGAAAATAATATTGACCTGTTACGTTTAATTTAAAATTCAATTAATTTAACATAATTACCCTTTACCAACTTTTCTGAAACGTTAATTTTGATTGTTTTATTCAGTACAAACTATTAATTATAAACATGATACTTTCTGAGATTATTACCAGTGTTGTAATTAATACTGTTTAATTTAAATTTTAGATATTTATCTGTAATAGTCTTAGGACTTATTAATATATGTTTGTGAAGGATCTGATATTTAAATAATTTGTCTTCTATCAAATTTGACCTACATAGTTATGTTTATTCATGTGTAATTAGTTGACATGTATTTTTTTAAAACGTTTATTTCAGAAACAGTTTATATTGAAAAAAGTATTTAAATTAATTATTCATGAGGGAATGATGGTACTGATCCGGCTACGAAGTACTTTATATTTAATATTATTTATACCACTCTGACATTTTCAAGAAATGTTAAACACAATCTCTATGTCAACAATGGCAAACATGTTAAAGAATAAATTACAATATTAATAATTGCTGAAAAGATCAATTGTCTTAGTGAATGGTTTTATCAGAAAACATGATTTTTAACATTTCTGAAAACAAGGAATAACTATGTGTTTTTATTATTTGAGTGTTATTAATGAATAAAGTCTGTTAAATATAATTTTCTTACAAGCCTAGTACAGAACAAAATGTCTGATGCAATGTTGTAAATAATTTTTTATTTTTTTTTTATTTCTGTGTGCCCAAAAAGCATTGCAATGTCATTTCTATTGAAGAAATATGTAAGCAATAGAGAATTGTTATTCCATTTGGCAGAACAGTACGGTTGTTATTCACTTAAGTGAGTCACAATAATTTTCTTTTGATTCCAACTATTCTTAAACTGTATAGAATATCAGTGGTTTTGACGTTCCGATAGTTTTTCTGCTGTACAGCCGTACTTTTACGATTACATTCGTTCCTTTTGAATGCTCGCACAGATAAGAAGAAAACAAAAAAACTATTGTGTGTCAGTGGGAGTGAAGCACTCTTCCTGATTAGTAGAGTGGGTTTAACAGCGTTTAAGAGAAATTTATTGAAAGCGTTTAAATTTTACAGAGATAGTTTTCGCTCTAGATTAGTGGTAGTATAAATGGTTGTGAAGTAAATGATGTACAGTGTTCATTTTAAAACTTTCCGTAGGTACTACTATGAATCAATAACATTAAACAAAATTTTGTTTTTGTCAGAATTTTGTTATGTATATTGGGCAGACAAACATCAAAGCAGAGTTCCTAAGCTTACGAAATTAAAATCTAAATTACGTTTGTACAACTTTTTAAAAAGCAAATTTTGACAATTAGTCCTAAAAACTGTGCGTTTTAGGAGCTTTTGACTCAGAACTTAAAATCCTTTATGATACATAACTTTTCGCATAACTTCCCTAAAAAATCTCAAAACAGTGCACTTCCTACAATTACAAATCAAATAGCTTTATATACTTTGATACGGATTCTGTACTTCCTCTAACTGTCTCTCCCCTCTCTCTCCTCTCTGTGTCTCTCTCTCAACCTTCCCGTCCCCTATCTCTCCCTCCCCTCCCCCATATTTCACTCTCTCTATACATATATATATACACTAGCTGACCCGGCAATGCTTTGCTAATGCATAATTATTTTGGTGAAATAAATGCGACAAATGATTGTAATTTTGTGTGACATAAGGATATGAATCGTAGGTTCTAAACCATGTCATTTATACCACTTCATGGCTGTATACCATTTACATGTAGTCATAGGACCCAGTTCAACTGTTTTGTCTTTGTGATAATCGGTGTTGCAGTTGTAGTTAAACCCTGACATTGATTTTTCAGACCATGGAAGCACCTTCATGTGACATCTTTTAGAACTGTATTTTTGAACGGCAGCCATTTTGACCTGGGGAATTTGTTGACTGTACTTTCTTGAAGCCTCACGATGCACGGCAGGATTTTTTGCATTGCATCTTTTGACAGACTCCCTATGTGCCTTAGCATGATTAGTATTAGAAAAACGTTTTCGCCGTTTTTCCCACGTTTCTGGGTGGTTTGAACGATGGAACAGTGATCTGACTCAACAGTATCAGATGACAAACACGGTTCTGTCGACGGAGACTGAGAGTTTTGGAGATCATTGTCTGGAAGCTGCCCAATTTCCCCAATATTATCCGCCGGAATATAAAAGGGAACGGGAGTATCAGGAATAGAAGGGTTTAGAGGAATGAGAACATTAAAATGATAAGCCCAACTGATGCAGCAGTGCCTTGTGGTCAATGAGTAGGAAAGAGAAAGTGAGGGAGGGGCAAGGTACAGTTATTTGTGCCAGGTTTTATGTTTCAAGGCTATATACATTTTAAGAAATCGTAATCAGTCTGTAGGCAACAAAATAAAAAATCCAATTTACCAATATTTTAAACCTTTCAAAAAAATTTCATAAGACTTATAATCGTACAATATTTTGTTTAATTGGAATATCTATCTCATAAATAGTATATATATTGTTTGAGATTTCACCATGTTTAGACAAATCGTTCATTAGATATGATGATAAATATATTATACATCGGGGCAGCAAAATATATAGAAAGATGCCCCAATCCTAATTTGCATGGATCGATAGAGAAATCAAAGTTAAATGTATATTAACCAAAAAAATATATCAATAAATATATTATACTATTTCATTCCAATCCGTTCAGTAGTTTTAGAGAAATCGTGATTTAGTAACTTTGATATCCCCAAACCCCCCTAAAATTTCGAATTTTTTAAAACTCTTTCTTAGCGAGCACCTATGGCCCTAGAGGAAGCTACATACCAAATTTCGTTCCAATCCGTTTGGTAGTTTTGGAGAAATCATGATTTAGTAACTTTTACTCCCCCCAAACCCCCCATAAGATATCGAATTTTTTTAAACCCTTTCTTAGTGAGCACCTATGTCCCTAGAGGAAGCTACATACCAAATTTCGTTCCAATCCGTTCAGTAGTTTTTGAGATTTCGTGATGAGTCAGTGAGTGAGTGGTATTTGGCTATGTATATAATTTTTTCTATGTATCTTTCTCCATTCTGTCTCCCTATTTCTCCCCCTCCAACAACATCTTCCTTTGTCTTTGACTCTCTCTTGTTCCTTGACATCTTATCTGCTTCCTTCCCATGTCTCTACCACCCACATTCGTTTTTTAATTATCTCATTCAACATTCTTCTTTGGTTTTAAATTCAAATTTATTTTAGTTTTTAAATTGTATGTGAGTGTGTTTAAAAAAATACTAAAAATTAGGTATTACTTTCCTTTATTTAATAATAATGCTTTTTTTGTGTATTGATTTTTGGTTTACTTATTTACACTTTTTATTTGTTGATCACTATTTATGTAAAAAAATATTTTTTTAAGTGTTAATTTGAAGAATACAATGACCTAAGTTAGGTCCAACATAAAGAGAAATTGGCTGTCCCTTCACTACCCTTCCATCTCCTGCCTCTAAAAACTCTCTTCTTTATTTCTTATCTTTCGTTCTCTCCCTCTTATTTTTTTATCCGCGTTTCTTTAATTCTACTTGGGTTGGTTCTCATATTTAATAAACGGTACCAGGAACTGGCACGACATACTTTCTCACAAACATATTTAAATTATTAAACAGATTCACTGTGACTTCATCATTTTATTGTAGGTCGGGTAGGAGAGGTGATTTATCAAAGTAGGAGATTAACTAATAAATATTATTATTATTATCTAGAGAGAAAACTATTCGAACGGTTTCGAACAAATTTGCACCAAACACGTTAATTAGGGCTGTATATATGCACGAAAAAAGGTTGTGACAAATTTTGAAAAACAACCTCCTTTATGGCCAAATAACACCCAAAAATCAGTTATTATTATTATTATTATTATTAGCTAAACAATAATTTTTAGAAAGATGCTGTTTTTTGCATATGGTAGTGTACATTAACGGCTACAAATAAGCCAAATTTTATCAAAATAGTTAAAGCCGTTTCTTTATAAAAATAATAACTGATTTTTGGTTTTTTTTTCAAAAAAGGGGTTGTTTTTCAAAAATGTTCAAAACCGTTTTTCGTGCATCTATACAGGCCTACTTGACATGTCTGGTGCAAATTTGTTTGAAATCGATCGAATATATTTCGCTCTAGCTTTGTATACATACAGACATACATATATACATACAGACAGAAATTTTGTAAAAACCACTTTTTTGGACTCAGGGGTTCCCAAAACGGATATTTCCACAAAAATCTCAACATCGATTTTTTTGCGAAAGTAAAAGTAAACGATTGATTGTACTTTGGATCTTGCAGAGGAAGTTAGAAATCTAGGCATTATATATTAACACGATTACGTTGCCCAGCCAAGTTGAAGCTATTTGCAATAAGATGATTTCTTTGTTGCGACAACTTAGACGGTGCAAGTTGCAGTGCCTTCTAAAATGAGAGTGCTACAGTTGTCGAGTCACTGCTTTTATCTTCTATTGAATATGGTTGTCCCATTTACCATAGCTATCATTAACGCGTATAACGCGCTCAAAATTCCTGTATTTGTTTTGTTTTCCCCATGGGTTATGACTAAGGCCCAAACTATTTACTTTAAAAAATAGCGAATATTTAAATATAATAATTAAAAGCGAAATATAGGCCTATGTAATAACACTTTTTAATACACAAATCGTATTTTAATCCACTGGGCCAAATAAGATTCATAGATTCATTAAAACATCAAGTGATTTTTTTATGTTGGTTTTCGGAAGTTCTTTATTATTGTCAGCACGAATGATTCTGCAGACTCTTCTTTGTTTTCAGATACAATACGACCATGCTGGTTATATACTGTATATCTAAAACAATATAGCAGGGTGACAATAGCGACTTCTGTGTTGGTTGTTTTACCCATAGAAACCCAGATTTTCTGATGAAGGAAATTCCTAATTTTAGAAAAAACGTTGGCTGAAATAGTTTTTGTGCAATGTAGATTCGTCGGGAATTTTATGGTTATTATGTTTTTTCGAGAAATATACAAAAATGGTAATTCTGAAGTTTCCGGAACGGGACGTCAGTACTTATCCCAAACAAAGAAGCAGAAAACTTCTAGGCAGTAAAGCTTTTGCTAGATAAAAATAAGTCTATTCCTTCCAGTTTCATTCACAAGTTGAAACATTTTGATCAACGAAAGTCCTGATGGTAATAAATCTTTGTGCGACTCAAACACACAAAGTCATTTGGAATCGAAAATATATAAAGTATGTCTCAATTCTGTATTAATCAAATGTTTTTATTTATGGCGTACTTGGTTATGCCACATATAGGACATACGTGAGCTGGGAACTTTATCAATTGTGTAGCCTTTGAGAGCTACTTGTATATTTGCTCCCAGGAATACTAATAATACAAAGCACAAGTTTTAGGCAGACCACGAATATTATACAATGATTTAATTTATAGGGTAAGGTAATGCAAAACACATGTACCGGTTTTCAAAATCAGCTTTAAAATGTATGTAGATATGTTAAACGTTATTTATAAAGTAATAAAACAATAATTAGGTAATAATTCTACAATTATTTATTGAGTCTTACCGATAATGGTTCGCCATTCACGGTATTTACGATGTAGGAAATCATTCATTTAAAAGCAAACCAATTTATGTATACTTACTACAGTAAACTGTTACTTGGATATTAATGTAAACAATTAGGCTAAAGGGTGCGGGGAAGAAAAGTTAAGGGTGTGGGAGTAGATAAAGATTGCAGAGTACATCGGTCTACCTATTTATCAGTAAACTAGAATCTCTTCAAAAACATTTAATCTTAAAATTAACAACTAGTTTTGTGTTCACATAACCAAGAGTTTAAAGAAATAAAAGAGCACTGTGGCGACAAAATCACACTGATTTAAATAAAACCCCGAACCACAAAACAAGGAGCAAAAACTATAACTAAACAACTAAATTGTAAGTTAAGTTTAATACCTTACCCTTATGTACATTTCGATGACATGGTCATCATCCTCAGAGGGTTTTAACACTACTAAAGTATACATAAAATATTACAGCCCTATATATACTGTACACCCATCCCCCCACTACTCCCCATACCGGTTAATCCAAGACTGACCTGGTGGGGGAGGGGGAATGGGAGGAGCCACATTGAATCTCCATGTGCTATTATTAACAATAAATTATAAAACTATTAAATACAATAAAAAATAACAAACTGGTCTACTAAAACTATAAATAGTCAAACAGAAATTAAAATAATAATAATAAAATAAAATAAAATAAAAAACTAATAGGCCTAATGAAATAAATAACAAACAAAAGAAATTAAGTACTTAATAAAATAAATAAGCCCTTTATCTGCCTTTAATAACATATCATTGTCAGCCTGAAATATGGAAATGCTTTCCAAGCTGTTCAATAACTTGTTTGAAGTCACTTATTTTTTTAACCTAACATTGGATATTTCCAAGTTATGGTTTGTTTCAAGAATGTGCTCCGCAACGCTAGATTTTTTTTCAACAAGTTCATAACTAGATAAAGGGCCTATTCCTAACTCGTCATTGTTTTCTTTACTTAGGACTGGATAGGAACCTTTAGCAATAGGTAGTACTGTATTTATTATTGGTAATATTTCTTAACCTAAATTTAATTTTTACTTTCAGTTATTTGTATTTTTTAAACCATAGACCTATATCATTTATATTTTGTTGATCTGTATTTGTTAATATTGGGTTTTAAAGTGGTAAAAATTTAGAATAGCTTGACCAGAGGTTTTTTTAAAATTTCTTCATATTATGAAAGAACACGTTAAACTGATTATAGAAACATGGAAAATATCCGCGGGAAATAAAAATTATAGAAATTATGAGAGAAATTAAAGTAGAAAATATAGAGGTTAACTTCAGTATTTTTTTTATATTTTAACACTAAATAAAAGAAACAAATCACTTAATACACCAAGAAATATCAATAATAACTTCACTAAACAAAATTGATGAAAGAAATCACGAAAATATATTTAGATATTTATATAACTTTCCAAAACTTTTAGTTTAAAAACAATAACAATTGTCGTTAAGAAATTACATTGAATACCAGTATAAAAGAAGAAACTTATCATTTCTGATTGCCAACGTTGCCACATTGAACATATGTAATAGGAAAAGATGACGCAACAGTATAATTATAATATTTCGTCGTTATTATCACATTATGTAATTAGAATTAAAAAAAAACTAGAGGTACTGACCTATACTGTTTAGTCACAGTATGTTACCGATAACAGTATAATTATAATATTTCGTCGTTATTATCTCATTATATAATTAGAATAAAAAAAA
>JAGFPH010001109.1:252995-283992 GCA_018207615.1 Philaenus spumarius | reverse complement strand
AAAAAAAAAAACTAGAGGTACTGACCTATACTGTTTAGTCCCAATATGTTACCGATAACAGTATAGTTATAATATTGTAGGTTCTAATTTTAGGCAATATAGGAGGCACTGATAAACCCACTTAAATCTAATTGCAACCCATCTGGCAACCCTGTTCCTATCGCGTATTAAAATGTCTGTTCATTGTCTGTGTTAAATCCCATAAGCGATTTTTGGTTTGTTAATTTGTTATGTTATATTTGTTTTAGAATATTTATAATTGATTTCCCGCGCTCAGTGAAGTGTCTAATTTCATTATATATATAAGAAAAAGTTATATATAGTGTAATTCTATTAAAACCTGTGGTCAAGCTGTTCTAAACTAGAACCTTTAAAGTTTATGTCATTTTATTTTATTAAGTACTTAATTTCTTTTGTTTGTTATTTATTTCATTAGACCTATTAGTTTTTTATTTTATTTTATTTTATTATTATTATTTTAATTTCTGTTTGACTATTATTAGTTTTAGTAGACCAGTTTGTTATTTTTTTTGTAGGCCTATTTAATAGTTTTATAATTTATTGTTAATAATAGAACATGTAGGAGATTTAATGTGGCTCCTCCCATTCCCCCTCCCCCACCAGGTCAGTCTTGGATTAACCGGTACAGGGAGGAGTGGGGGGAGGGCGTGTACAGTATATATAGGGCTGTAATATTTTATGTATACTTTAGTAGTGTTAAAACCCTCTGAGGATGATGACCATGTCATCGAAATGTACATAAGGGTAAGGTATTAAACTTAACTTACAATTTAGTTGTTTAGTTATAGTTTTTGCTCCTTGTTTTGTGGTTCGGGTTTTTATTTAAATCAGTGGAACCAAGAGTTAATTGTACTTACGTTCTTTTTGATATACATACGTTACATTACAGTTTATAACCATCACATTTTCGCATGTTATCTAATTTGTATCGTTAGATTTTTCCAACATTTCCCCTAAATTGTTTTTACAATAAAAAGCTGGCGTATGCAAAGGAAACTGCTTTTACTATGCCGTTTAGTAAGGTTTTGATGAGACTGTGTTTATAGATTTTTTAAATTTTATTCTTTTTTTACATTAAATTGAAACTCTATAGTGATGGAAAAGCATCACATTCACCATCAAACATGCATATTCATGAGCTCTTCTCCGGAATTAATTATTGGTGTCAAACTGCCCTTCCGAGAACAAACTGGCATTCGACAAATTGTTATGCATTTATGCAAATACGTTGGTCACAATGTAATTGACACAATACAATTACGCTGCATTTACAGTAATCCCTTACACAGGTCTGCCGACCTTCTGCCGTAAATGTATATCTCTTGCTTGTGTTGTAATAGTTTATTTGACTAAGTAATTAAATTTCCAAGTCTTTTATTTCCTGTTTGTTGTTTCTACCGGGTGTTTGTGAAGTTCCGCCGGAAAACCAGAGCTTGTTTTAAGAGTTTTAGAATTTATGTTTAGATCCACTTTTTCTTCATACGAGAACTTTGCTCATTACGCTGGATGTGTGACGTCATTAGTTATTATCAATGTACAAGGTGTTACAAAGTGCACTCTCTATAACTTGGATATTAAGTAAGACAGCAAAATGCTGTTTGCAGTAATATTATTCGTACCTGATTTTATGAACAGGGATTTCAAACTATTAGATCAATAATAACGTTTACCTAAGAAGAAGATTAAAATATGTTAAGGCAAAACTAATTGCTCTGAAGTCATCGAACCCTGTGACTTCACCCTAGTACGCCAAAATAATGGCATACAGTCGCATGATACGTATTTTTTTTTTTTGCAATATTACTTTGTTTTTGATTTGAAAACACGATAAATATTTACTGCCACTAATAAGCGTACTTACTTATAATTTTGTTAGTTTTCACTATTTATTTTCAAATATTTTTAACATAATCTAATAATTACGAAAGGACATAAAATTAGACAGTAGGGGACTTATTTCAAACATGTTCATGTTATAAATTTTGATAAATTTACTTAATTTACGCCCTTAATTCATTTACTTCCTTACAGTGTATACAACACTATAAAAAATATAAGCATATAGGGAGAAATATAACTATAGTTTGTGGTTTTGTTGATTTTACTTTCAAAATCTGACAATAGGTACGGCTGCCTAATAGCTGCCATCATTTGACTTTATGGATATTGGATGTTAAGTGCTAAATTTGAGGTGTGTAAATATTTTAACTATAGCAGTATAAATCGAGCAATTGAAAATCATATTTGGGTGATGACGTCGATTGTTACGTAAGAGAAATTGAAAAAGTGTTGACAATTCAGAACGAAGAAATAAATTAGATTACAATTGGACGATTTGAAATTTGAAGATGGTACAAGTGGAAATCAATCAACTGTTGTGAAGTCTTCTTGGATTTGGTTATCTACAAGAGTCTAAGTGTCCATTGAACCTATCTGTAAATTTTTAATATTTAAATTCTAATAGTAAAACCGTAACTGACAAAGTACTTGAAACACATAATGTAAATCTTACAAATAATATCGAGTCACTATTAATGGAATTAATATTAATAGTAATAAATATCCATGGAAGGCGTATTGCAATTTTGAAAAAACTTCAACAAAAATTTACACATTTTAAAACTTGACATGAAATTAAAAGTCGCCTACTACGTTTACGTTAGCTGTGACAAAGTTGTAGCCAGTTAAACGAGGTTTATGAAACTTTTTGTTTCTTTTCGATACGACCTATACTTTAGTCGGAAACGATAGGTAAGTGTTGACAATTTTTCGGCCGGCGCGCACTCAATGCGCTTATGGGCGGTATCCACAGTCCATGCTCTGTGGCTGTATCATGTTAACTTGTTCGTAAACTGCATACAATTTTTTAAATTTTAAGTGTAGTTAATTAAATAAATACATAATTTTAGTTCAAGTGCATTAGTTAGTAATAATTTAGAACATGTTTTGTAAACATTAAGTACGGTATCCTAAAGTTGAAACATATTTGTGTCGAAATGATAAAAGATATCGATTTCGTATGCAATAGATCTATAAATAATAATGTCATTATTTTAAATCTGAGAATACTGTGTTTAACATTATTAATATAACTAACAGGTAACAGCCATTATTTTATCATTCAAGTTAATTTGATTCTGTTATCTAGGCCAACTTTTTATGATAAAAGAGTGTTTTTAAACAGTATCCGATTTAAACACAGAACATTATAATTAAACACTGTTTAATTTTAATGCTCTGTGGATTTAAAACACTAATCTATTAAACCATAATAGGCTTATAACATGTTTGATTACATACAAAGGTCTAATACGGTAGGCTCGGGGCGAAGTGGCAAAGCTCGGTACTGTGTCTCGCTGTACCGCTGTGGAGTGGGGGGGACCGTCATCTTCAGTGGCACAATAACTGCAAAGTGGATTCACCACTGCATCGCTGGATAGCACCTCTATATTTAATTCTAATGCTCTGTAATATACAACAATCATGAGATCAGCTTATAGTTAAGGTCTGACGTACTGGGAAGAAGTCTTTATTTTGTGAATATGAGTTTTTGAAGTTTGTAGAGCTTTAAAAATACATTAGATTTAATGATGAATGCACTGCGTAGGGTAGGAGACAAACTACTCACATATCAGAACGATTTTAACAGCTTAAATGAAATATGACTTACCTACACCTGATTGGGAATCATCAGGTAGATTGATTAATTAAATATTGATAGTATGTCGTAATGGTTTAGAAGATTTTGTCATTTAAAAGTGTTTACGAAAGTAAAAGCTGGAAGATGCGGAGTACTTATAAGAATAATTTTAGGGCAAGAGAAGGCTAAATGAAGATGTTTACTAATAAATCCTATGATATTGCAGCAATTGAATGTGTACTGTCTTTCTTTTAGCAAGTCCTTTTACACACAGGAAACATAACAACATAGTTTCTTTAATTCTGTAGATTTTGCTTATAAGTGCACAAACATAATCTCCCTCTAGTTGATAAAATTCTGACCAACGAAAAATTTACATCTATAAAGATGAAAAAACCATTATTTTTTATGATATATTTGTTTATGTTCTTTTTTTCTGCACTTAACACATATTCCGCTTGTTTGTACGTTACACTTGTAAATAAAACAAATAGTTGTACTGATATGTCAACTAAACACAATCATGTATGTAATCGACACGACGACAAAGAAAAGCGAAATAAATCAATGGCACCAAGGAAGACTTGTAATAAATCGAAATGATAAAAACCAAAACAACCTACAAGGAGGTGTCCTCAATCCATGAATTTTACTCTAATTGCTTCTGCCAGTTTATAAATATGTACAAGGGTAAGTTTTAAAAAGAACTTTAATTAATAAATCAATCAATAGAATTTGTTGTTAAAAGAACTTTATTACAATGGTTAAAACTACAAGTTGGAAATGTACCTTGAATTCCAGTCTATATTCAGTTTGTATAGCCACGATGGCCGTGGTTGTTAAGGCGTCAATGCTTTATCAATCGTTATGGCAACCATCAATGGAAAAGTTCCGGGTTCAATTCCCATTGTCCCTGAATAATTTTCTAAATGGTTTCTTAACAGACATCATTGGCTGTGGTTCGGATTCCACGTAAAACTGTAGGTCCCGTCTTCATTAGCCTTAAGTGCAAAACAGCAGGACGTTAAACACAAAATATTCAGTTTGTAAAAAGAGATTATTGGGCAAACAACAATCTAAGACAGCAAAGTGTTCAAAATTTTATTAATGTTTTGCTGTCCTTTAATTTGACATGTCACCAAAACCGGTTCCCGTTTCAAAATGAAACATTTCCAAACTGCCATAAAACGAGCTTCAAGTGACGTAGTTAATAGTCACAAACAATTTGGCTTTATTATAAGTTCATACTTGGTAGGAGGGGTAACACACTCTTTAGGGGATGTAAGAGGCAAATTGAAGTTCCTTTAACTATCTCAGACACTAAATAATTAGCACAGTTAAATATTTAATTACATTTCTGTTTAATGGGTTGATCGGATTATCTCGGTACGAAGATGAAACGGAACTGCGATTACGTCTCAATGGTATTGCTGAAAATGAGAGAGAGGGAACATTCAGTACACAAAGAAAGAGTGAGAGGAAAATTGCCTAGTTTTACGGGGCTGTTGAATTCGTCTTCTTAAATACTTTGAGAAGATAAACACATTTTGAGCGAATGTGCAGCTGTCAACTTTAACTTAATTATTTTTAGTTCATTTGAAATTGTACACGTTTTTAGAAAATAATGTTAACCACCTTAACAAGTTGTTGCGTTGCGATGTAGGTGTTGGATTAAAAATGCAAAAACTGACATTAATTTAGCCTTCAAAATATATGCTACTAACAATATTGATGGCTTGTTCTAATTAGCTACCCTGAAAATGCACTGCTCCACTGAGCAATGAGGTAATGTTGTAATAGTAGCCCAGTGACTTTACGGAAAAGAAAACAAAATCAATCGTATATTTCTAATTACTGTTGAAAAAATGTTACATTATACCTTTCTAATTAATGATATGAAAAGTTCCGGCAGGGAAGGGTCCGAAACTGGCCGCCATCTTGGAGTTGAGGTCCTTTTTTTGTTATTTTTTTGCAAATAGCTCGATTTTAACGGAAATAAACGGTACCAAAAACCGGCACATACTTTCTCACAAACATATTTAAATTATTAAACAGATTCACTGTGACTTCATAATTGTATTAAATTAGGAGAGGGGATACATTAAAGTAGGAGAGTAACTAATATATATTATTATTATTATTATTATTAGCTGAAATCGATAATACAATTATTAGCTGATCGATTTCGAATAAATTTGCACCAAACATATCAATTAGGCCTGCATAGATGCATGAAAATTTGTTTTGACAAATCATGAAAAACAACCCCCTTTTTGGCCAAAAAACCCCAAAAATCAGTTATTATTATTAGTTAAACGAGAATTTTTAGAAAGATGTGGTTTTTTGCGTATGGTAGGGTACATTAAGGGCTACAAATAAGCCAAATTTTATCAAAATAGTTAGAGCAGTTTTTTATAAAAAATAGTAACTGATTTTTTGGAGGGTTCCAGAGGCTTCAACTCGTTTTTTGAAGGCTTTAATGTTACTCGGCCTTGTATAACTTACCCGGTACGAAGCACTTAGTACCACCTTGATACGAAACTTACCAAAGCGAACGGTCGCGCACATTTAAACAGTATTGTGCCTCTAGAACAAATAGCCTACAAAACTAAATACTTACATTATCAGTGTTGCCAGATTCTATACACGTAATTTCCCCAACCAGCTACATAAAATTCCCCAATATTTCATATTAATTGCCATTATCAGATGCACCACAATCATCACAGAGAATGCTTCGACGTCTTGTTCTATGATAAATCCCCAATTATTCTCTTTTACATTATGTGACATTATTGAGGCGATACAAATAATTTTTTTCTGGAAGGTGACTGAGCCCAAAAGAAAAATGCACATGAGTGCTCAAATTCAGTATAGTTAACGTCATAACGTCGATATAAAACAAATATCGCTCTTCAATACACATGTCATACACCTGTCTTGCTTCTTTATAATAAATTTAATAAAATGTAGTTGAAAGAAATGAAATAAAAATATAAGGAAAACAATTCCTTCTATTAAACAACTTTTGTTTAAATTTTTAACTTCCCGCTAAGAAAATTGAAAATTTTCTAAAATCGGGAAGTTATTGGTTTCACACCGTTTTTCGAAAATCGAGTATTCATCAGATCTCGACGTTTTGAGGTCCTAGGAATCTTCCCTGACCACTCCCGAGAGGGTGTCACCCTGTCTGTATGTATGTGTGTGTGTATGTAAGTATGTGACCCGCTTATAACTTTTGAACGGCTTAACCGTTTGGATCCTAAACGGCGTTCTAAAGAGTTCCATCAAACTTAGATTTCCTGAAAATTTCAACTAATTCGGACCGGTAGGTTCTGAGAAATTTCGAAAAAACTAAGAAATAAAATTTTTTCAAATCAGGTTTTTTTTTTAATAACTTTTAAACGGCTTTACCGATCAATTCCAAAATCTAATCAGCTTTTAACCTTGAAAAGCGACGTCGATCGCTACCAGTCCGGTCAAAATCGGTTAATTCGTTCGTGAGATATCGTGAACGAAAGAAAACCCAAAAAAGTGTTTTTTCTCAATTTCTCCGAAATTTTTCATCAGATAAATTTTTGTTGTCGATTCTTTTTTTTTTGGGATTTTGGATTTTTTTGGGGGGTCCTAACCTAACCTAACATTTTTTGGATTTTTTATTTTTGAAGATTTTTAATTTTTTGGATTTTTGAAGATTTTTGATTTTTGGGAATTTTTGAAGATTTTGGGAATTTTGGATTTTCGATTTTTCGGAATTTTAGGCCGCCATCTTTTTTTTGGCAGCCATCTTGTTTTGTAATAATTAATATTAAATTAAATTTAATTATTTGCTTTGAAAAAAGATTGGGTGTCTCCGAGAGTCGAACCGGGTATCACCATGACCCGAGTTCACAACGTTAGCGGTTAGGCTACGTCGACTCTGTTAAGAAGGAACTATCTTGTGAAGTATATATGTTTAACATCCGTCATCAACCTTGTATCAGATACAAGGAGTTATAGTGTCGTTGGTATATAGTATAAATTGCATTATAACAACCCGAACATTACCGATCGTTCCCGAGTAAATCCGAATCGGACTTAGAAGAAATTAACAGCTTTAAATGTTATAGTGTCGTTGGGATATAATATACATTGCATTATATAATCCCGAACATTACCGATTGTCCCCGAATCCAACCGAATCGGACTTAAAAGAAATTAGGAGCTTTAAATGTTATAGTACCCTTGTAATATAGTATAAATTGCATTATATAATCCCGAACATTACCGATCGGTTTCTACTATTAAAATTGAAAACTTTTCATATATTATTATAAAAATATAAATTATAAGTAATATTTTAATATAATAAAAAATTTCAACTGCTTTGTAATCAAACTTAGCGGGAAGTTACAGGGATGACCTTTAGGGTCAACCGTTTTCCAATTTTTTTCTTACAATTCTTTATATATTATAAACAATTCATATTATTTGAGTTACAAGAGCTTTTAAAGTTGTGTTAGAAAAGACTAATAATATTTTTTTAACTATATATTTTACACAAATAAAAAATAATTTTAAATAAGAATATCTAATGCGGTTCCTTGGGGACCATAAGCCAAAAGTTTGCTAGGGTTGCCGCCACTCCAAATTTGTGTATATTATATCTGTTTATTTTATTGGTTGGCCTGTTTTAAAAAGATAATTTAATACAGTGGTTTCAGATATACAAGGTTAACTATTATAAATACAGAACTTTACATTTACATTTCCACAACTTATGTTACTTCACAAAACAACAAACCATCAAAATATTAAATTTAAACGAGCTAAGGTCCTTGTTACACTTGTAGTAAGTTTATATTATTTTTATTGAGCACAAGTTGGAACAAGATGGTGATGCTGCAAATCGTGTTACTTGAACCAGAATATATATGTGGAAATACAAATTTAATAATTAGTCATGCTACACTTGTATAGCTTTTGCAGGAAAAAATTGTAAATGAGATTTGAGTTTGTAAGTTTGCTTTTAGAAAACTGCCAACATTTTCAATACAGGCTCCTATTCACTACTTAGACCTCTGTAATAACTTGAATAGGAACTCAAAACTTTTAATTAATACTGACCATGAGATACTTCGCTTTGTTTAAAATGGTGGTGTGTACCAGTTTGTATCTACTGTTACTTAATGGTTAAAAATCAAATTATACTAAAAAAAACATTGCCCTCTACACTTGTTACGTTTTAAAATCTAGAAGGCAAAATAAAAATTATTGCACAGTGTGAACTTGCACAAAGAAATGACACGTTCTTACTTATTTTAGTTTGGATAAAATGGTATACAGTATTAAAAACATGTTGGAATCATTTTTAAGTTTTAGTTTTTTAGATGTCTCCAAAATAGATATTATTAACAGTTTGAAATGAACTCAAATACAACTGAAATAATTAATACATAACCATTCGGTGTAGAAATGTTAAAATATATTGAAAGCGAAATGAGGAAATAATGCAATGCAGGTTACCTGGTGTGCGTTCAAATTGACCGTTGGTTTTAAATTAAGAGAAGCTTCACTGTTCGGCTACGTGGAATGTATTAGTTTAAAAACACTTTGTAAACTATTTATTTTAATAAAATTGGAGCGAATGTCATGCCTAGTGTACGTTGGTGTGATCGAAAATTGATTAAGAAAAACATGGCTGCTTGTACAGTGAAATGTCACATGTTCTCGGTTTAATAAAACTCTGACACGATCTGTCGGTTGGAGTCTGATCTAAAGTTGAATCAGATTTTGACTTGGCGCCAAGATTATGCCTTTCGATGGTGAATGGCACAGTTATATTTTACACACAATTTACGGTTTTACTTATGTGATCTAGTATGACTGTTTCGGGTGTCGATTTTTGTAGGGTTACCCACGGCTAAATAATATTCTATGATAAAACCTATTAGCCAACCAAAGAATCCATCCTCCCAAAAGTGTGAATCACGAAAGTAAGAGTTGCAGAAACACCGCAATCATCAAGACGGTGTTACAACTGCTAAATCATGTTCTATTAAATAAAATTATTATTGCCTTTTATATGATAACTAGTAAGCCCCCGTGAAAAATCACAGGCTGATTAATTAGATACACAACAGAAATACATAGTTTAAAAAACAAACTATTTAAAAACAACATTAAGGCCTACTTATCTAGGCCTACCTAACTATGCTGACGGGGATATTTATCTCGATAAATGTGTACAATAATAAGGATTATAAAACTGTAGGCATATTTTTTAAACATTTTTATTTACATACGTTATTATATATTTAAATAAAGATAAAAATACTATATTTTAATTGCTTTTATTTCATATTGATATATCAAGTGTTTTAGAAGTTATAGTGAAGAAATTATTAATCGAATATGTTTATGTGTTATACGAAGATGTACAAATTTATTCGAAGTTAAACAAATAGGTATCTCTTCTTTAAATTTGTATAAACAAATATAGTGATGATAAAATATATCATAAATACGCCATTATAGCATACATTATTTCTATAACTCAGTACCTGGGCGACCTAGCATCGCTCAGTATTTTTGTTTGTAAAATTGTTTTTTTTTAGGAAAATGTATGTAAATACGAATCACATACTGAATAAATATGAATATTTTTCTATCTTACGTACATGTGAACTGTTTATTTAAATTAAGGAAACATGAGTGCAATTAGTTTAACATTTTATTAGAATATAATATCTGCTATAGTCTATCCGCTCGGCCGTGATACCTGACTTCTCGGAACTCAACGCCCCCTCCACTAGTTTGCCACCGGCAGGCCCGGCGAGCGGGTAGGGAGGGGGCTTTGAGTTCCGAGAAGTCAGGTATCACGGCCGAGCGGATAGACTATATATTATAGTAATTTTTAAAAAAACCTCTGTAGGTACACGTAGGTTTTGTAACCTATCCAACGAAAAGGCCATATTTGATATTGTTTATGTATTTTAGAAATAACAAATAATAATTATAATCATTAGGTCATTTATATTACATTTATAGAAATACAAAGAATGCAGAAACTGGTGAAAATGTTTTCAGAACGGTTAATAACAGTAAAAAAATAATGTTTTAGTTACGTTTGGTGTTTGAATAAAGAAATAAGTTGAAAATTATACTACCTGAATCATTGTTAATGATTTATGTTTGTTAAATAGTATATAAACATCTGGAGCTAAAATTAACAGATTAATATCTGTTTGAAAAACATCTTGATTGTATCTATAATGTATATATTCGCCTACTTAGTGACTTCAAAGGTAGTATATAAAAGAAGTTCAGAGTTTACATAGGCGGAAAGAGCTACTTAGCGCATTTTTGCAGACATACGACCTAGCCCATTCCTGACGTCCGATAATTTATGTACAAGAATTGCTCGTTTAATAAGATTAGATATTTCAAAAACAAACTACTTCACAAGAAATTATAACGATTGAAGTTGTAAACATAGCCCCAAACTATAATCTACACTGGGTTTGTTTAAGTATTACAAGATGGGTGAAATCTTCTGCTATATTATATGTTACTCACGGTCGTACACTCGCTTTTATAGGAGTTTTGATATTTTACATATAATTGGTGGTTTACAAACAAGTGAGACTATTTTACCTGTCGGTTTCGTTACACACATATAACGTGTGGTCTACCCACTGCTAGATCTTAGTATATGATGAAATCCACTACATTTCTATGGCTAAGTTCCGAGTGGTCTGGAGTGGTAGGTAAGAGAGCGAGCGGAATTTATTTTCTAAAACGTCATAATCGATACGCTAACTACGCCATTATTAAAAGTCAAACCCAAGATGCCGCTAGTAGCGCACCGTTCGCGAGTACATTTTGGCCCATCTGTCCTCGATCATGCGCACCGGCCATCCAACTGACAACCTACAGAAGACCCTTTTTCATTTTCCTATAAAGTCTTTTCAACAAATTTCTAATCAGGTTGGACATCTTAGATGTTTAGATTGGTTGGTTTAGATTTTCGTAGACGTTTCATTCGAAATGGCATGTTTGCTGGAGATAAGGTTTTCTTTCTGCTAAAAAGTTTGGTTTAATCTCAGCGTATATATCTCTAGTCATAATTACATGATATGGTTTACAGAAAACCAGCATGCATTGTGGAAGCAGTCATTTCATTTTAAAATCAATTTATAAGAACAATATTAGCTTTGGATGTAGTTTTATTCTTACAGCTAATACTCAAGTCGTGGTAGTAATTCACCAGCACAACCAAAATGCCTTAAATTAATAAGTGAATTTAATTTATAGAAATATTTCTCAAATTTTAGGTTTATATTTTAAAAATACACCATAATTTTTAAGAAAATACATTGGGCTTTGAAATATATATTTCGTTGTCAGCCAAAACATTTTCACGCATGCAAACACACTACATAAAGTTGTGGGAACAGTCAATTTTAAAAAAAACACGATGTTTAGTGAATAAAACGAGCATTTTGCTTCTTAGAGTGTAACTGGATTTTAGTGTTATCAATTCCTTAATCCTGTCAAAATTTATATTTACTTCCTTTCTATTTAATAACAAATAAATCGGATTTAAAGAAAACTAGGATGTAAATTACAGTTTTCATTTACCGACATCATTTCATTCTGTTTAAGATAATGTTCTTCACCAATTAGTTTATTTTATTGCAGGCTTGTTGAAGATGACATTGTTGTTGGCCATGACGGCCTAACTTTCCTTCTGAAGTTCTGGAAACTTTTCTTATAATAGCAAGTTGTCTGCCTTTGACCATGTAGCATACTTCATTATTTGCTTAACGTTTCATAAAATACAAAAGTTTTCTGTCACATTATCTAAATACTTGCACAATATGTTTGCTTGCAATCACGATGTATAACAAGTGCAATTTGATCGTTCTTTGACTTTTACGAAGGTGTAAAGAATATCAAGTAATCATATTACAAGAAAAGGAGAGAAAGATTCAACACCTTATCGATATAATATTTCAATAGGATCTGCTGAGAGATTTCAAAAATGATTTACAGTAATATGAAAAGGGAGAAGGTAAGAGGAGATATGATTATGTAGTTTTCAAATTGGAGATCGATATCTTCTGATGCGCTCTCATGAATATAAGTATCTGCATGTCGTACCAAACAGAGAATACTTTTTAAACGAGACGGGTTATCTGT
Organism: Philaenus spumarius; assembly: GCA_018207615.1. Lineage (NCBI taxonomy): Eukaryota > Metazoa > Arthropoda > Insecta > Hemiptera > Aphrophoridae > Philaenus > Philaenus spumarius. The sequence continues at coordinate 271,148 of JAGFPH010001109.1, read as the reverse complement.
CTAATATTCTCTCTTTTTCAATAACTTATCAGTCTTTTCTCTAACTGCAGCCTGTGCTACTCAAAACCCAATGTGTAATACATCAATAAACATTTAATCAAAGTCGAAGAGTCGGGTTTTGAAATAAATCATTTCAAAGAACATGCATTACCGATACAGTGTAGTACAGCATACTAGACGTAAGTGTATATTTTTGTTTATTCAAATATTGTTCTATTTTCTCAAATTAATTACTTAATTGAAAACCACAGTAACATTTGTTTATTATTAACACGGGCTAATCGAGGCATAATATGGGGGCAGGATGTTTCCTCAAACAGAAAGAACTCTTCTATAGTAATACTATAAAGAGGTAAAATTTATTTCTTTGTTTGTATGTAGTGGACAATCTCTAGAACTACTGAACCGATTGCAAAAATAGTTTTACTAATAAAAAGTGAGCAACATAGGCTATAATTCATTTTGATAAAAACATTTTTTATTTCAATATTTTTGTAAATATAGTCGGAAAAAATTCTTAGATTAGGCCTAGACTGATAAACCAACACATGTATTTACATTTATTACCATAGCAACCAATTGAATACAATAACAGATAAAACAGTTGTTTGCTCGAATATTTCCTTAAACAGCTGATTTCAAACTTTGAAGCAATTATTTGTATATCTATCTTTTGGGTTACGTTTTTATTAAAGTGTACACATGAGCCTTTCTTGTTCTTTTAACCTTTATTATAACTGTTGCTATAAAATACTGTTTTGATTTGAACATTTAACATTATTTACCATCTTAGCTTTGCGGTTATTATTAATCCTACATCTTTATTATAAAGAAAACAACCATGATAACATGATTATGTGTACAGAAGGTTAAAAAATTCCCCATTTATTTATGTTTACGGCAATATATATTTATAACTTTATACTTAAAAATAATACCTACTTGGAAATTATAAGTATAACAATTTTTGTGTGTTTGAAAACATATACATATGCATAAATAACTTAGTAAAAATATGAAAAACTTCCCAAGCCGGAGATCAGGTAACCAGTCATATCCCATCAGCTTGTAAGCGTGCCAATCATCGTTTGCTTTACTTCCGCCCTTCTCTTTTAGTGAAATCGGTAGAATAGGGTTTGAGTCTATAAAGGACAAAGAAACATTCATTTATGTCAATATTTAGACATATTAGACTAGATAACTACGATTAGAGAGATATTAACCACCTTAGTACCACTATATATAGCCTATATTTTATAATTTCTTTTTAGTAAAGTTGTAGAGCTGGAACATGGATTGATTTTGCCGTCTGTACATAAAAAAATAGTTGAATTTGTCATATATTTGCAAGACAACTGCTCAAAACTTAGTATAGAAGTAAACTGATATACTTTAGAACTGTATAGCGAGTTTTGAAAAGAAATGTTAAATATGTTTATTACTGCGGTGAGTATACATAGGTTACAAGACATTTTGAAGACACCAAACCACTACAAACTTAATAGTAAACTATCAACATTTATTAACGTTTACATTTTTAAATACTTCGAAATGTTTAGGCGAGTTCCACCACTGTCAAATATTTGATTTTGTTGCGTCATTTATATACGTACAAAAGTAGAATTCAAACTTTGTTTTTTTCTTACTATTTCTTCTACTACTAAGTTCTTGCCTCTAATGTCAGACTTATAGTACAACTTAAATTTGTGAAATAATGTTCTTACTACACGATTTTAATATTTGGTTAGGGAAGATAAACTGACGGGAAACGTCCGTGTCTCGGTTATGTATAAAGGTTTGAGAACCATAATCTAACGACTTCTCAAACGTTAAATAAAGTTCCCCTGATCAAAATGTATAGTTTGTGTCGGTATACTAAACAAGTTTATATTATTTATAGTTAAATTTTTTAATTTTCCTGAATTAACCAGTTTCAAGTTGTCCAAAACAACATACAGTGGAACCTTAATAAATCGAATCCCACGGGGAACGGGGAAATTTTGAACTATCGAGTATTTCGAATAATAAAGGATCGATTTATCAAGGTTCATTCTACTCAATTTTCGATTTATAGAGGTTCAATTCAGTGCAAGCAATAAACATCATTAGAATTGATTGCCTTCTAAAATACGGTGTTTTGTACATTGTGCATTAATATTAATTTCAGTACTATATTGTAATAGTTGATAATACAATTATAAAAATTAATATGTACTTAAATATGGAAGAAGTAGTTAGTTTAAATTTCAAACTGGTTCTTTATTGAACCTACTCTACTGCTGGCCGAAGACTGAGATGGATCGCAACAGGAGCGGAAGTTGGACAGAGTAAAGGATTGGTATTTCCTGTCGAAATACGATGCAGTAAAATACAGTATCCATGTTTTGAATCGTAACAAATTTCATACAACTTCGATTAATCGAGGGTTTCTTGCCCTTACTTCGACTTATAGAGGTGCTTATAGAGGGATTTATAGAGGTACTTTAACGACGGAAAATACCGTAAAACTTTGATTAATCAAGGTGTTTCTCGTGAACTATTCGATTTGTAGAGGTAAAATTAACATTGCAAAAGATAGGTAAGTTCAAGGGGAATAAAAAAAAATCGATTTATCGAGGATTTCGAATTATTGAGGTTCCACTGTATTAACAAGCTTTACATAGTATTACAAGCTTTATCTGTATCAGATTTGTTTTGAGTTAAATAGTTACAAAGAAAGAGTAGCCCTAACTACATTGTTTAATTCAAACCTGCAATATGAAATGAATAAAAGTAATAACATTACCTAGCCAATAAAAACTAAGAAAATTAGAAATAAACTTAACTACTGACTACTGTTTTGCTGTCTCGTATGAAATCATGCACTGACGCATCGTTACTGTTTTGTGCTGTGTTTTTCAGTGGTACGATTAAAAAGGTAATTTTTTGTACCTAGATAAGACAATACTTGTAATGGAGTTTGCGTAGATCTTTTCACTGACAGCATTTCTTCCCCTTATAATTTTTGGGTCATCTTTAACGATTTAGTTAGTCTAAAAGTTAGCATGCAATTTTTTTAATCACTGCATCCATGTTTATATAGCGATGAAACACAGACTTGATTATTACACAAAGGTAATGCTTACTAAAAAGTCAAAGTTTTATAAAACCAGATGGTTTAAGCCGTAAGAAACACAATTATTTCGTATAATCAATTACTACATTTTAAACATCAAATGGACGTTCATATGAATAAACCAATGAAATTCACTTTTTCTATACAAGTGGAAAACGTATAGAGTGAAATGGGAACCAATGCCAATTGTGTTATCAATTATTTCATATATGGTTAAAACCTAGAACCAAAATTCGGCTAGAATATGGTTAGAAAATTTGAAAAATGAATAATCAACTACTTTTCCAAAATTTCATAAGATATACAAATAAATGTGTCTTTCATTTTTATAAAATGACGTTTGACCTTTTTATGGGTTCAACTGTCCTTCTCTAACTATAGAAAACATTAAACCCAGGTTTTATGTCATTTAAAATGGAAAGTATTTTTTTCTAATAAAAGTACTTTAAAGTTAATTTTGTGTCGTTAAATATTTTAAATATCAGCAATTTTCTTTGAATATTTACAAAATAAAATATTTATTTTGGCACAATTGAAAACGTTAAATAAAACAAATGTTCAAATAAACTTTTGAAAACTCCTCCAAGTCATCAAAAAACAAGGAAAATATAAGGTTATCATATTTTTTTACCTGTTTTTCTAAGGTCGAATAATATAAATATAAAATTTTACGAGGACGTTTTCCAAATCCAAGTATGGTTGCTTACATTAAAATCGAAACTAATTTATTTATTTAATTGTAAAGGCAATTTCATTCAAAACAGCCAGAAAATATAAAGAATTCACAAACTTTTAACCTTTCAGAACAATAGAGTAGATGAGTAAGTTAGGTCAATCAATCGCACAGATGAATCGAACAGAAATACTTCCGAAAGCGATCAAATTATTTGCAATCTTCTCTGTATAAGATTCGTTATTGATCTGCCTTTGGATTTGACCTTCCTTTAATTCTTGGTGTTTAATATCTTTGTCGAAACGACAATAGCCCAGTTGGCAAGGCATTGAAGTCATACGCCGGGGTTAGGCAGTTTGGAATTTAACTGTTTACGTTGGAAATTTCCGTGAGTTCATTAGTGTATCTGGCATAACATAAAAGATAAGAAAGAAAGCCAACCAAAATTGTGGAGAAAAAAACACTAACTGAAATAAAGTCCAACTTTAGCCCCCGTAACGTCAGCCATCTGTATATTGTAAACTTCTAAAAATAATGCCTGATCTTAAAACTAATTTAATTGGAATTAAATATTATTTAATTCTAAAAGGTATACTATACTATGAGTGATACAAATACATTAATTCCATTCTAAAAGACACTTCTAGGGACGTGTGAGGTAATTGATTTGTACTGTCAAATTGATCCGATAATGCGAAACACTCTTTTGAACACTTCTTTTTACAAAAAAGTAGATCTGGTAAAGTTTTCTGTAAAGTATATAAATACCTTTAAACACCAATGTTTTTTTAGGCGTTTGTGGTAATTTTGTAATCAGAGGCAGAAACGTATTTTTCATAATTCTTCACGAATATTCGAAATCGTTATAGTAGATTTTTTAATAAATTATATAATTCCTTATAAAACCCATACAGCTAACACGTGTATAACTCCACAAGTCTCAAATATCTGGTGTACTTGACAATAGGAGAAATTTGAATGTCTGTGCAAGACATAAGGGGGGGAGGGCGAGGGAAAGAGATGTAGCTATTGTTCAAGGGAAGTGATCTGGACTTGTATTCAGACAACAATACTTCGCGATGAATACTTCAAATACTCAAGAGGGTTTTAAGAGAATAAATACAATTGTTAATAACGACGGTCCTAAATGACTGTCTGGCTTAAATGGGGTGGTTTTAAAATTCTACCCTTCATCTCGTTTTTTTTTTTTTTTTTTATATATATATACTTAAATAATATAGTCACTATTATTTGAACTATTAAGTTGGTAATCTGAAGATTATTTTACGATAATTTTAAATTTAAATACGTGTGGACTGTATTTTGGTTTGGACGATTGGTTTCAATGATGACGACCTCCGTATGGAACGATTCCCAAAAAATACAAATAACACCTTATATTTGATCTGATAACTACAGTAATCATTAAAACCAACATTAGATTAGTGTGACACAACGGATAAAAAGGTAATATAAATTTATTTATAATTTCAAATGTTGACCCTCTTTTTCCAAATGGAAATTTTGGGGTATTCAAAAATTTTAAATTAAAACCCGCATCTCGTGACATGTCAAATTAAAGGGCATAGCAAATTATGGCACTCACAAAATATTTATGAATATAGCGGCAAAAATACCTTCATATAATTTTTTTGACTTTTTATAATTAAAATATATATTTCTTTTTAAATAAAAATTAAAAAACACAATCAAAAGTCTCTTTTATATTTTAGTATGAGACAGAATTCTTGTCTTTACTGTTGTTAATTACTTTTTATATTTCATACTGCAATAGTAACATTTTCCCCCCTATTTAAGTTTGAGCGATTCAAGAAATTAATTTTGGTCCTGTCATGCCATTTAATTTTATCATGTCACAAAATATGGGTTCCCATTTTTTTTAAATGCATCATATGTATGCACTTGGGACATGCTTAAGTTATAATTTTAAGAAATAAAAATCAAATTTTATAAAATAAATAATTCGACCACGCAGCTGGACCGCTGACGTGAGTTGAGCAAATTTCAAAAATTAAGTTTATTTGCCTATGTTTTAGGGTTTCAACCAACAATTTGGGAAATAGGTCTACTCACGAAGGCGTTGAACAGCTGTCTGTGTGTACGCAATATATTAATAGAATTTGTTGGCGCCTAATGGCCTCGCGAGTTTTCACCATTTGGCTTCGAACCGGGTACTTTTATGGTATTTTACGTTTTGGTCGATTTTGGGGGAACCGAGCTAGCTTTAAGGATATTATTAAGCACATTTTGTTTTTTTCGCGTGACCTTAAAGCTCGCTTCGTTCCCCCAAAATCGATCAAAACGTAAAATACCATAAAAGTACCCGTTTCAACTCCACGTGGTCCACGGATCTTCTTATCCGAGGCCGACGGCCGAGCTTGTAATCTGCGAGCGAAGCGAGAGGCTTAGGTGTAAAAAAATTCTACTAATATATTTCGTACGACAGTAGTAGAAAAATTTCCCAAATTGTTGGTCGTCACCCTAAAACATAGACATAGGCCTAAAAACTTAATTTTGAATATTTGCTCAATTCACGTCAGCGGTTCAGCTGCGTGGTTAAATTATTAGGTCTATTGGTTTGAGGTTAAAGTTTAGTACTTAAAAATTCATACTTTCAATAATCTCGTATGATGCGTCATTTGAAAAAATCTTTATTTAGAATCTTAAAAGAATTTAATCTTCATGTGCCTAATTTTCAAAATATTCCTTAAAGATTTAATTTTGCTATAAAACATTATTCCCTCCCACTCAAATTCCGAAACTTCTGCAACTAAAATTGTTTAACAAAGTTATTAGACACACTCACATACTTTACACCAAAACGTGTCTGACATATTTTGATACAAATAGTTTTTCCTTCCATTAGGTGTACCGTGTTTGGGAGCCTTCGCCTTCTAAGGTGTCACTACTAATAATGTATTATTTCCCTAATGGTATTGGTCAGATGGTTAATCGTAATATTATTTCATGTTAGTACCTGGTCATTTAATGTCATTTAGGTATACCTTAGAACCCTTAGCGTGCGAATCGCACTTGTCCTGTTTATTTTTGAAATTTTAAATATATTTTACAATATAATAAAGATGTTGTTACAGTCTCACAATTGCGGTGAAATTCACTATTTCTACTAAACACTGGGTTTATTTTATATCTACTAATTCGCCGAAACCATGTTACTGGGTTAGTGGAGTGTATGAGTTTTACTGGAAAGGTTAGGTGTGTGTAGATATATTTACAAGTGTGACGAGATAAAGTAATCAACCTACCACTTGTTGCTCAGTGACGTCACGCGAACACAGCGCAATCTGTACGGCGCAACTTCAATCAATAACAACTTCCTGGTCCAAGTCACATGTTGACGGCAAACTGCGAGCGAGTACTGGCTGTACTATACACTCACACAGACAGACCGGCTAATTAATATACAGCGAGATCTACATGTCAGTTTAAGGCACTTTTATTTTTAACAGTTTCCTATTACATTGTGGAATAAAACTTTAAAGGAAGACATTTCTCTTTCTAAACACTGGGGATCATTATGAAAGATGAAAGAAAGATTATTTTCCATTTTACCATTTTTTAATACATAATTTAACAAAAATAAACATGTTTGTTTTTAATAAGGATGTTTTTTTTATAAGGAAATTTATTTAAGAAAAGAAGTATCTCTTAATTCCCCCATATTAAATTGATACTTATACCGACCTCTATTTCGCTATAGATAGTCATATTAAACTCAAATTACAACAAATTAATTTATAAAAAGCTCTAAAATGATATAAGTATTACAAGCAATACATTTTAAAATGTTGAGTCCCTTCGCTTAGCGACAAAACTTCTTTAAAAACCTAGTTGGTTAAAAGAAGCAGTTTCTACTGCAACATTTTTGTCCCTCCTTAGTGTCTAAACCCAAAAGCCGGTTCTATCTTTCTGTAAAAAAAACTACTAAGTATAAGGCATATTTAATCCATTTTGAGATTTTTTAATTGGACAAACTCAAATTAAATAAACGGTACCAGGAACTGGCACATACTTTCTCACAAACATATTTAAATTACTAAGCAGATTCACTGTGACTTCATAATTCTAGGAGGGGTGGGAGAGGTGATATTAAAGTAAGAGATTCACTAATAAATATTATTATTATTAGCTAGAGAGAAAACTATTCGATCGATTTCGAACAAATTTGCAACAATCACGTCAATTAGGCCTGTATAGATGCACGAAAAATTTGTTTGAAAACAATTGAAAAACCAACCCCTGTATGTAATAGAAAGCTAGAGAGAAAACTATTCGATCGATTTCGAACAAATTTTCACAAAACATGTCAATTAGATGCACGAAAAAAGGTTTTGAAAAACAAACTCCTTTTTGGCCAAAAAACCCCCAAAAATCAGTTATTATTTCAATACCTTTTTTCGTGCATCTAATTGACATGTTTTGTGAAAATTTGTTAGAAATCGATCGAATAGTTTTCTCTCTAGCTTTGTGTATATACAGACATACAGGCAGACATTAATTTTATGAAAACCACTTTTTTGACTTAAGGGGTCCCAAAACGGATATTTCCAGAAAAATCTCAACATCGATTTTTTTGCGATCACTATACTTTCTCTATACTATTGTATAGTGAGAAAGTAATATATACAAGTGCAATGAGCACGTTCAGTGCGAATAATCGTTCAAAACTAATAGCATGATATTTTACTCCGAGGTTGCTCAACACTTCAACAGGAAGCAAGTATAACAACGTGTATGTGTTCATACAATAGAATAACAGGAAACTGAATCTCATGGTTATAAGGGTTAGGGGGGGGGAATCAGGTACAGACAATTTCAATTAAGCCTATAAACGTATAGTTATGAACTATTTCCTGACGAGAACATACTCACACAAACCAATACCTTGATTACTTATGTTTTACCCTTTTGGTCCCAGGGCGACGATCTATCGTCGATTAAAAAGTATGCGTAAAGTCCCATAGCGACGATAGATCGTCGCCTGAGTATTACGCGGAAAATCCCAAGCGCTGATCTATCGTCGCCAAGATTATTTCAGTCTTATAATTATATAAATAACGTTTTACATAAAACTTGGACATTTTTGTGTACAAAACAATATAACATAGGAGTGTAAGCCTTAATTTAATCATTATAAGTGCTTATTGACATTTTTAAAACGATCTGATAGCTGACGGAATCTAACTGCGCAGTTTAGTTGTCGTTCGTCTATTCGTTTGTTTACTGGTGAATTTACCATTCATTTTTCGATTGTTTAATGTTCTTTTGTGCGCCTAAGTATATATTTGAGTTATTTAGTGATCTAGTTGTGACTGTTAAACAATAATAATAATGAAATTTAGTGCTAATATATTGGTAGGATGTTCGTGAACATACCAAGGTTGTTTACCACGCCTTTTTAGTGAGGTTAAAGTTTGTTTTTTAGTTTGTGTGTTTTCAAATTACATTTTAGTTATTTACTGATACTGTTTTTGGTTTTAATATTATTAATTATATTTGAATTTGTAATAATAAAATCACTGACTAACAAAATGAACTCGCTTTTCTAAGAATGTTTAGTTAGGTTAGGCCTATGTTAATTTTTACTTTTTCATTTTGCGACATAAAACCAGATGTTATTTTTTAATCAAATGACTTGAAATTTTGTTCACATATGGAAAATAGTATAAGGATTCAATTTTTAATATTTCCTACTGTAAAAAAACTAGTTTTTCTTTTAAAAATATTACAATCACATTTTCCTTTTAATTTTTCAAAAACAAACACACAATTTACCACATAAAAATGTTTTTAGAAATATAGTTGAAACATACAAATTAGTAGGTTTTATAGAAAATTAATTTGTTACATAGCTTCAATACAGGGTAACTTATAATTTGTGTACCAAACCTCTACCAAACACATTTTGTGGTCTGGGATTTTTCAACAAATTTACCAATAAATAAACTACATATGACATTTTTTCCGACCAACCATTTTTTTTGGCATGGGACCCAAAGGGTTAACGTTCGATAACGTATACATGTAGCATTGGGATGTTAGTAGCTACAATTTTAAAAATTGCGACATTTCTCCCACGTACAAAAGAAAAAGGTACAAATAAGGAAGGACTGTTTATATAAAATCAAGTGATCTACAAAAATGTATAATAAATATTCTTATCGTTTAACAATATTCGCGAAATGTTTGTTTTGATCTTTGATATTGAGTAAAATATATAGATCAGCACGTCATCATTGTCAGCGCTTTGTGGATTTTCCCAAGGTTTAAACTTTGCATATTTTGTGGTTTAATATTTTATCTAGTAACTGAACTGATTTTACAACACTGTGGAAAACTCATAAAATCTATATTAACTATGTACTATATTAACTATATAATTGGATTTGTACTTAATAATGTAAAATAATAATTTTACCTGATAACTTAAAACAAACTAATCAATCAAGTAAAAACACAACTACGTACCAGATTTTCTGATACATTCAAATTCATTATTGTTAAGAAGAAACTTTGAACGATAAACTTTTTTTTTATTATTATTAATTACTGCGTGCATTATTCATAGTGTGATTTTACAAATGTTCTGCTCTACAAATAACCTGTCTGCAGTCTCAAGTCTTTTTTACAAAACTTTGCCTACACAGTGGAATTTCTCAAGATAAAAATTGTTAGTGTTGAATATTATTGAAAGATATACAGGGGAATTAATAATGTACCTTCGCGTTTGTATGAAGTGAAATAAAGTCCAATTCTTTTGAAATTGTTAACTAGATCTTCTGAAGTGAGTTTTTTTGGTGTTTTTTAATATTGCATCATTGCAAAAATAGGGAATTTCGGGTGTTACTCAAAATGTTCAATCAAAATCCTGCATCTTGTAACATGTTACATAAAATTATGTAAATAGACAAAAGTAGTGGACGTCATGAAATTGTTTTTGGATGACTCCAACCAAAATGGTGGCGTGTCTTACTACCTTAAGACCAATCGTTTTTACATCTGATAGGAATCAAAAGGGCTACAAAAAAGGTGTCTAGAACTTTTTGTTAATATGTGAGTTTTTTGAGAAATTTAGGTTTGAAATTTTTCAAACAGCCGCCGTTTTTAAACGCGTGATTTGATTCAACCGCTTATTTTTCATTAGCTTTATTATTGTTAGAATAAACTGTACGCCAAGTTTGAACTAATTCAGTCAAACAATTCTCTAGATATGAATTATGTTGTACAAAAAAATGGTGGATATCAGGGAAAAGAAGCTTTTTCAGGCCTATGTCTATATGGACGTTTTCTCCTTATTTTTAACTATAGAATGAGCCTCCGAGAGATTGCTGCTTAGTTCTGAACCACCCTGTATTGGAACCAGTCAAATGGACTTTTATTTTTTTGGAGGTCTCGAACTTTTTCTTGTTTCTGATGACGAGTTCAAATGTTCTAAACTTTAAAGATTTATGTATGTTAAATCGTGTTGTAAGCGTTGTGTGTTTGTGTTATTTGCATAGTCTATTAACCTGAATATTGCACGAATCAATCTACATACATATAACAGGTAACTTACTACATACTACATCAAATTTAAAGTTTTATTTACACCACAAAACTATATCGTATAATATTTAAGTTAAATATAACGATTTATAAAAAAGCAATTATAATATGGTTAAAATACTAATTATGTATGAAAAAATGGTACCAGTTTTAAATTTTCTGAAAGAAAATCGCAATTTTTTAATTTTGTGTAACTCTACTCAATACTTTCCAACAACAACAAAATCGTCCAACATGGTCAGGCAGAACTTTAGAAATAAACTTTATTAGAACGAACAAACTTTACTTCTTTATATTATATTATTAATATAGATAGTACACTGATAAAATTGTGCATTAGATTATTTCTTGTTATTTAAAACTCGTTCCTACGGGATATGGAGCAGAGCAATAAGGAAATGAGACATCATCAATCACTCTAGCGGGAAGCTTCAGAACTATATCCAGATTTAGAATAAATACAATTTCTGAACAGAATTAATTGTACAATACTGGGTATATGAAATCGTCGGATCAATCATTCAATGAACAAGTTAGACATTACTATAGTATAATAGATGACAAGTTAAAAGCACTTTCAAAACTTGGCTACATTTCTTAATTAATAAAATTGTTTTTAGTAATCAATATCTTTGTTTGTTGCAATCCATTTTCTCCGGAATGGTTAATCTTATATCAACTAAATCTGTTATACTTGTAATGCTACACCGCATACATTCCATCAATCTACATTTTAAAATTATTTTATGATTTTAAAGCACCAAATTTGGTATCCATAAAATAAATCTTTTATGATACTGTCGGGTGGGGTATACTTAGAACAGCTTTAATTTTGGAAAAAACTTTGGTCTTCATATACGTGGCGTTTATAAATTAGTTGTACAAAAGTACTGTTACATCATGAAAGCAACTTATGCAACTCCGTAATATTTCATTAAATACATGTTGTTCAAGTTATATTACCACTAAGCCAGCTAGCGCACGAAGCCTAGAGCGCGTGTGAATGCAATTCAATCAATCATGGAGTCTTTATTCACACAGTTGGTCATGTTTGAATTGGATAATTTACATCAAAACATTATGATAATTTAATTTAACACTTGCACACAAAGTTGCTTCGGCACCCAACACAATTTTATAAAGGTAATTTTAATTGGTTTCCTAAATTCTGAGGCCATATCGGTCTATAGTTCCGCAAACGTGCACTATATGGTCACTGGTGCCATTACAATTCCACCCTTTTACAAGTGAGGACCTCATGAACTAGGGAACTTGAAGGTAGTAAAACTTGAAGCATATAATAACTTTAGTACAAAAGAAAGGAACAACAAAATTTCCTTTCGTGCGAGTCTCGTACGGAAACGCTGACTTCCATCATAAATGTATAATTAACGAATTTCCATAGGAAAAATTACCCTTATGGTAAGACCCCAGGTCGGGAGTAGCAAATGACCATCGATCATGGTCTCCAGAACACTTTTGGGGTGTCATTAAAAATCATCTAGCGGCCGCATTTTAAGTCCGATTTGGTCCAAATTTGGTACACATGTTGGGTGTCTACGTCGCTCGGACGATAGACAAAAAAATCCAACAACCGCAAGCACGTTTTTTGAATTAAATATTTTTTGAAATTTTTCCCACGAGAATAAATGTTTTTTAGAGTTTTTCCTCCAAAAATAAATGCGGGATGTTATTTTGCACATTTTGTTTTTTTTACGCGACCTTATAGCTCTCTTGGTTCGCCCAAAATCGATCAAAACGTAAAATGCCATAAAAGTACCCGGTCAAAGCCATGTGGTGGATTTTACAGTGGGGTTGGCGTGCGAAGCACGCAATGCATTGTGTATTGAAGATACTCCCAATGCGGGGTTGGCGTGCGAAGCACGCAATGCATTGTGTGTTGAAAATACTTCCAATATGAGGAATGTCGTGCGAAGCATTTTGCAGCTATTCAGCACCGTCGTGAGTAGACCTATTTCCAAAATTTTTGTTTGAAACCCTAAAACATAGGCCTATAAACTTAATTTTGGAAATTTGCTCAACTCACGTCAGCGGTTCAGCTGCGTGGTCGAATTATTTATTCTAGTAATTGTTATTTTTCATATTGTCCTATATTTAGTTATATGGTGTGAGGATGCAAAATTTTGTTACTAATATCACGACAAAAATAAACTTCATGTAATAGCTGACTATGTAGAACCTTTGGTCTTATTTATTTCCGCCGATTGGACTAATGAAGGCAGAGTCCTGCATACTTCATGGAAACAAGCATCTACTGAAGGGATTTTGTTTACTGTTGTTTTTGACTTAACAACTCAGTGAAAGACAAATCAAATGTTTTAAAATAAAACATTTATTCTTGTTAATACCAATTTAGAAAGCAATTAAATCTAGAGAAAATAGTTTCTTATTGTCTTTTCACGTTTTTACAAACGTTTGATTTCATAATCATGATATAAAGGTTTTATTTTCAAACATTTCTGCATCTGAATTGTTTTCAAATGTAAGATCTGTATTTGTAATATTTGAGGAGATAATAATGTGTTTCGTTATGTTTCTGCAACTTCAATTGAATCTACACGGTAGTGTTTCTTCTTAATGTACAGTTGTTCTTGATGATTTATCACTGATGCAAGTGTGGGTTGAACGTTTATTTAAGAAACTATGTACAATTTGAACTACCTAAACATGAGGGACTGCTCATACGGCTTCCTTCAACCACCTGCACCAGACGCTAGGCGGTAGTTTTTAACTTGTTTTAATTTCTTTGTACATTTACTTGGAACAAAATGAAGAATCCAATGATATTCAGGATTAGGCTACTCAAGAATATAATTTTCATATACTCTTATAATTAATATACAAGGGACAACAGATTTAGTTGGATGAGATTGACCGGGGCTATGTACCTTTTATGTTCAATCAAAATATACGGAGTATTAAAAAATTGCAAAACGAAATATTTTAAACTGTGTCAAATCCAACCTGGGTGATATTATATCATAATTCTATTTTACTTTAAAAGACTTATTTTTTTGGGAAACAGTTTTGAATTATTACAAATAAGAACTTAGAATTTTACTCAGTGGGAATCTTTTAACCTTTTCTAAACACGTATTAAAATAAAACATAGCCTGTAGGTTGTGTCCAAATTAAATTTTAAGTTGAATTATCATCAAACACTTTCTAATTACAACAGAATATTGCAGTAAAATAACGGTTTCTCAGAAAATAAAATTATGATCCATTTTGATTAAGTCTAATCATCCACCTGACATCAACTTTCAATTAGACAAATGTCCACTGCTTTATCCGGATTAAAAAAAAGTTAGACTTCAAAGTCAGATTCGCAAACCCCTCAGCTACGAGCCCGCAAAATATGTATGTATATATTAGGTTAGTATTACTTTCTAGTTTAGTAAAATGTAATTACATTCAAATATTCACTTACATAATAATAAATTAAACCAATAAAATTTAAAAGTGCTCATCAAAAATAATAGTATACCAATTACAGAAATTATCAATGCAGTTGTAAAACTTATTAATGGCACAGATATTCGCTCATTTTAAAGAATTAATATCTCAACAAATAATACAATTTTAGCAAATTAGTTCCCCAAAGTTTATATGTTTCGGAGTACATAATAATTTGCAATCACACTGCATTAAAAGTGTACAATTTTAAAATGAAAAACAACTGTTTTATAGCTGAAACAAAACATTCTCAGTAAATAATACAAATAGGTTATGTCAACGGTTGTTATATTTAGAATGTTTTAAGGTTTGTATTATTATTGTTACCTAACAATCAATATTAATAATGGCAGAAACGAGCAAATAATGTAAAAAATCACAGAAGAATTACTTCCTGAAAGCAATTTATGAACATGAATACGAAAAGTTTGTAGAATAGCGTAAAGCAAAATTGGAAGTACTGTAGGTGAGAGATGTACCATGCTGGTTTATTTGAAAAATTAAAAAATTAAATCAACTTTTTGTGGTGTGAGGAAAAGAGTATCGTTCATTACTCATCGCAACAGTGCTGTTTCGTGTACTTGATCACGAAAACACGATTATCGAACCGATTTTAGGATGAGATCGAATGTTGTAATTTCATTGAAACATCAAAATAACAATTCGATTACAAATTGGGAAAATATTGCTATTTTGGATCTGCTCTGTTCACAATCAACTTGTTATAACAAAATAAATACATTATTTTAAAATAGATGAATATTCAAAATAAACTTTTTCTCAGCGGAGTACAAATCTCTAGAGACCCTGACGGTAACAAGTGACAAATCCTTTCCTATCCCGGGGCGGAACAGTGTTATCCTTCACCAAACACAGGATGCAAATCACAATGTACATAGTAGCGTTCCTGAATTTCAAAAAATAGATCTGTAAAATATAATTTCATATGAAAACAGAAATAACGTGTGTATTATGGCATAGGGTAGATGTTATTTAGGCTAGGTAAAATGAAAATATTGAATTTTATTTCCCCTTTTAGGATACAATCGGCTATACAAATATATACACATAACCACTTAAATAAAATTATATACATAAAATAATATCTACTTATATCCTACTATACATACGTGTTTAATTGTTCATTACAGTTTAATTAAATATATACCATACATTATAACACTTTATATAAAATACCAACCGAATACAGAATAATACAATGAATTACCTTATAAGGTCCGTCTTGTGCCTTCAAATTGTTTTGATCTTTTTCGTTACTGCATGTTTCGAAGTATTTTCTACTTCATCATCAGGTACCTCCTGTTATTTTTCATTCACTCGAGGAACTCGTCATACATTAAAATAGTTAAAACACAAACACTTATACGAACACAAAAACACATTAACCAGTATTGCCCGACACCTGTGTGAACTGTAATAAATCCGGTGAAGCACTGCATACACACATAATTTTAATCTTTCAATTACCATTTATTATTAGTTTGTTTTTTATACAAATATTTACTGTTTCCATAAGTTTAATGTTATTACAATGAAAGTGTAGAAATAATTATAACATCAAAGCTAAGATGGTAAACACAGTTAAATGTCCATTCATTGTAAATACATTCAATAAACATAAAATATTGGATCATCAGTCTAGGCCTTACCTAAAATGATTGTGTGTATGTTTAATTTATTTTACCTTAGGCCTAAACTTAAAATAAAATTACTTTCTAGACATAAAATTACTTTCCAAACCTAACCTAAAATTATTGTATGTGTGTTGCCGTTGAGGCAGGTAAAATAAATATACACAAAATATTTTAGGCTAGGCCTAGACTGATGAACCAATATTTTATGTTTATTGAATGAACTTCTTTCAGCGCTTGACGATAATATCTGAACTACGCCGGACGGAACCGATCGCCTCTTAATTTAAATTGATGGACCAAAACACATGTTTCTTGAATGTATTCATTGCTTTAGCAACCAATTTGATGAGCTTTTTCGTAAATTTTCTATTTGTAATTGCATACAACCAATTTGATAACGCTTTTTCGTTACCCGTATTTTATATTTGTCATTGCTATAGCAACCAATTAATAACACTTTTTTCGTTATGCATTAAATTTTCTATTTGTTAAATCCTACCGCAACCCGCATTAAGGAACTTCGTTTCAAAAATATATTTTATGATTTCGTCGTATAGTTTGAAAAGGCTTTATTTAAAGATAACAAAACTACTTTTAAAACAATTTTGTGATTTGTTGTCTTTAAGATATTTTTGAAAAGAGTGCTAAAAAATAAACTCTCCTTTCTGTTTATGAAAGTTCTGCAGCTGTAGCGTTAGTGTTGAGTTATTATAAAATATACTTTACAGGAAAACTACAGCGGATCCAAATTGTGGTAGTAATTATATCTATCTAGTTCTCCATAATAACCAAGTTCTATGAATAAAGTTCATTTATTTACTTGCAGATTTCTAACGTTGTTTTATTTCCAATTCCAGATGGGAGTGACGGTGCTATGTGTGAGCGCTGTGGTCCTGTTCTTAATGCTAGCAGGATGCAGATTCTTCGGACTCTGGACATGGACTGCTGCTTGGATATTTTCCAACCGCGAGGAGAAAACGGCTCTGACTAGACTCAAAGGCCATTACAATGCTAATGGCTACTTGGTGCGTGCGCCATTAACTTTTCTTAATTATCTTTTATCACTCCCGTTTAGCGTAGAACATAGTAACACTATCTTTAATATTAGAAACTTTAACGACGTGGATAAGAAAGAAGTACAGCTTTTTCAGCCTCGCGATAATTTTTTCTATGCAACAAATGTAATTACTTAATAACAGCTTCTGGATTACACAAAAAAATAAATTCCCCACTTATACTTTCAATTTATTTAGAACGTACCACCATCTTAGAAACGTGTACCATCTTGTTTTGTTTCTGGGTCTTTTTTTTTAAATAAGACAAATTTGTATGTTTATTTAGATTAGCTCAACTGAATAAATTTCGCTATATTATGCTGATATATAATTACATAAATTCAATTATAACTATGCAAAAACAGTGTATTGGTTTTGAATTTGAAGTACATTAAAATACAAAACCAATCCAATTGTTTAAAAGTCTCAATCTTACCTACTTTAACATACTTATAAGATGTTAATTTTATTTTATAAACGGAGCAGAAGTACAATATATATATATATATATATAATCATGCGAGATCACTTTTAAAGGACAACCGATAAACGAACAGTTTTAGAGTCCTACTAACGTGAAATCACATATCT
>JAGFPH010001109.1:216874-246641 GCA_018207615.1 Philaenus spumarius | reverse complement strand
CCAAAATCGACCAAAACGTAAAATACCATAAAAGTACCCGGTTCGAAACCGAGTGGTGCAAACTCTTGAGGCCACTAGGAAACAAATTCTACTAATATATTTCGTACACAACCAATCAGTAGTATTGCAACTTAATACTTTTCGATGGACTAACCAACAGAAATGGAACAAATATCTTTGGATTTCAAGTTTTTTTTTTTCGATATATTATAAATAAGCAACTTTATTATTTCAAGTACAATTAAGATTTATAGATGGTGAGATAGTGAGATTCGCCCTTGTTAGCGAATTTCCATAGGACAAAAAGTGAGCTATTGCAGTGGCCCTTATGGTAAGACCTAAGGTCGGGAGTAGTAAATGAGCACCGATCGTGTTCCTCAGAACACGTTTTGGGGTGTCATTAAAAAAATGATATATATGTATATATGTGTTCGCACTCTAGCAGCCGCACTTTACGTCCGATTTTGTCCAAACTTGGTACATATGTTGGTTGTCTACGTCGCTCGGACAGGTTCGTTAGCCAAAAAATCCAACAACCAGAAGCACGTATTTTGACCGTAACTATTTCTGGAGATTTTTCCTACGAGAATGAAACTTTTTTTAGAGTTTCATCTAGTAAAATAAATGTAGGATATTATTCACAACATTTTGATTTTTCACGTGACCTTATACCTCGCGTGGTTCCCCCAAAATCGATCAAAACGTAAAATACCGTAAAAGTACCCTTTTCTACTCCTCGTGGTCCACGGATCTTCTTATCCGAGGCCGACGGCCGAGCTTGTACACTGCGAGCGAAGCGAGAGGCTTAGGTGTAAACAAATTCTACTAATATATTTCGTTCATCACCGTCTTGAGTAGAAAAATTTCCCAAATTGTTGGTTGACACCCTAAAACATAGACATAGGCCTATAAACTTAATTTTGGAAATTTGCTCAAGCCACGTCAGCGGTTCAGCTGCGTGGTCAAATTATTATTGATTTGGAATTAAAGTTTAGTACTTAAATTCATATATTCGATAATCTCGTATGATGTGTCATTTGAAAAATCTTTATTTAGAATCTTAAAAAAATTTAATTTTCATGTGCCTAATTTTTAAGATTACATTTGGCTATAAACCTTTATTCCCTCCCACGCAAATTCCGAAACTTCTGCAACTAAAATTGTTTAACAAAGTTATTAGACACACTCACATGCTTTACACGAAAACGTGTCTGACCTATTTTGATACAAATAGTTTTTCCTTCCATTAGGTGTACCGTGTTTGGGAGCCTTCAAATTCTAAGGTGGTCACTACTAATAATGTATTATTTCCCTAATGGTATTGGTCAGATGGTTAATTGTCATATTATTTCGTGTTAGTACCTGGTCATTAAATGTAATTTAGGTAAACCTTAGAACCCTTAGTCGCACTTGTCCTGTTTATTTTTGTAATTTTAAATATATTTGACAATACAATAAAGATGTTGTTACAGTCTCACAATTGTGGTGAAATTCACTATTTCTACTAAACACTGGGTTTATTTTATATCTACTAATTCACCTAGACCATGTTACTGGGTTAGTGGAGTGTATGCGTTTTACTGGAAAGGTTAGGTGTTTGTGTAGATATATTTACAAGTGTGACGAGATAAAGTAATCAACCTACCACTTGTTGCTCAGTGACGTCACGCGAACACAGCGCAATCTGTACGGCGCAACTTCAATCAATAACAACATCCTGGTCCAAGTCACATGTTGACGGTAAACTGCGAGCGCGTACTGACTGTACTATACACACACACAGACAGGCCGGCTAATTAATATACAGCGAGAACGACATGTCAGTTTAATGCCCTTTTATTTTTTAACAGTTTCCCATTACACTGTGGAAAAAACTTTAAAGGGTTTGATTTTAATAAGAATGTTAGTTTTTTTTCAATTTTTTTAATTTTATTTATAAGGAATTTATTTAAGAAATGAAGTAGCTCTTAATTTCCCCATATTAAATTGATACTTATACTAACCTCTATTTCGCTATCGATAGTCATATTAAACTCAAATTACAACAAATTGATTTTTAAAAAGCTCTAAAATGATAAATTATTACAAGCAATACATTTTAAAATGTTGAGTCCCTTCTCTTGAGTCCCTTGCTCTAAAATGACAAGACATCTTTAAACCTAATTGTTTAAAGGAAGCAATTCATACTGCAACATTTTTGTCCCTCCTTAGTGTCTAAACCCAAAAGCCGGTTCTATCTTTCTGTAAAAAAAACTACTAAGTATAAGGCATATTTCATCCATTTTGAGATTTTTAAACTCAAATTAAATAAACGGTACCAGGAACTGGCACATACTTTCTCACAAACATATTTAAATTACTAAGCAGATTCACTGTGACTTCATAATTGTAGGAGGGGTAGGAGAGGTGATATTAAGGTAGGAGATTAACTAATAAATATTATTATTATTAGCTGGAGAGAAAACTATTCGATCAATTTTAAACAAATTTGCACCAATCACGTCAATTAGGCCTGTATAGATGCACGAGAACTTGTTTTGAAAATTTTTGAAAAACAACCCCTTTTCGGCCAAAAAATCCCCAAAAATCAGTTATTATTATTATTAGCTAAACGAGAAATTTAGAAAGATGCAGTTTTTTGCATATGGTAAGGTATATTAAGGGCTACAAATAAGCCAAATTTTGTCGAAATCGTTCAAGGCGTTTTTTAATAAAAAAATAATAACTGATTTTTCGGGGTTCTTTGGCCAAAACGAAGGTTGTTTTTCAAAATATTTCAAAACCTTTTTTCGTGCATCTAATTGACATGTTTTGTAAAATTTGTTAGAAATCGATCGAATAGTTTCTCTCTAGCTTTGTGTAGGCCTACATACAGACATACAGACAGACATTTTATGAAAACCACTTTTATGGACCCAGGGGGTCCCAAAACGGATATTTCCACAAAAAACTCAACATATATTTTTTTGCGATCACTATACTTTCTCTATACTATAATAGTATAGTGAGAAAGTAAAAATACGTTCAAAGTGCACGTTCAGTGCGAATAATCGTTCAAAACTAATAGCAGGATATTTTACTCTGAGGTTGCTTAATACTTCAACAAGAAGTAAGTATAACAACGTATATGTGTTCATACAATAGAGTAACAGGAAACTGAATCTGATGGTTATAAGAGTTAGGGGGGGGGGGAGAATCAGATACAGACATTTTCATTTAGGCCTATAAACGTATAGTTATGAACTATTTCCTGACGAGAACATACACACATAAACCAATACCTTGATTACTTATGTTTAACCTTTTTGGTCCCAGGGCGACGATCTATCGTCGATTAAAAAGTATGCGTAAAATCCCATGGCGACGATAGATCGTCGCCTGAGTGTTACGCGAAAAATCCCAAGCGCCGATCTATCGTCGTCAAGATTATTTCAGTCTTATAATTATGTAAATAACGTTTTACATATAACTTGGACATTTTTGTGTACAACACAATATAATCTATTAGAGTAAGCCTTAATTTAATCATTATAAGTGCTTATTGACATTTTTAAAACGATCTGATAGGTGACGTAGTCTAACTGCGCAGTTTAGTTGTCATTCGTCTATTCGTTTGTTTACTGGTGAATTTACCATTCATTTTTCGATTTTTTAATGTTCTTTAGTGCACCTAAGTATATATTTGAGTTATTTAGTGTTCTGGTTGTGAGTGTTAAACAATAATAATAATGAAATTTAGTGCTACTTGTAATGTATTGGTAGGATGTTCGTGAACATACACCAAGGTTGTTTACCACGCCTTTTTAGTGAGGTTAAAGTTTGTTTTTTAGTTTGTGTGTGTTTCAAATTACATTTTAGTTATTTACTGATACAGTTTTTGGTTTTAATATTATTAACTTGACTAATCGGTAGTAATCGAGTAGTAATGCAAAATACTTGAATTTCACTACCGATTACCATTTTAAAAACACTCACTAAAAAAAGAACTTTTCTAAGAATGTTTAGTTAGGTTAGGCCTATGTTAATTTTTACTTTTTCATTTTGCGACATAAAACCAGATGTTATTTTTTAATCAAATGACTTAAAATTTTGTTCACATATGGAAAGTAGTATAAGGATTCAATTTTTAATGTTTCCCACTGTAAAAAAAACTAGTTTTTCTTTCAAAAATATTACAATTACATTTTATTTTTAATTTTCCAAAAACAAACACACAATTTACCACATAAAAATGTTTTTTAGAAACATAATTGAAACATACAAATTAGTAGGTTTTATAGATAAATTAATTTGTTAAATAGTTTCAATAGAAGGTAACTTATAATTTGTTTACCAAACCTCTACCAAACACATTTTGTGGTCTGGGATTTTTCAACATATTTACCAATAAACTACATATGACATTTTTTCCGATCAACCATTTTTTTGGCATGGGACCCAAAGGGTTAACGTTCGACTACGTATACATGTAGCATTGGGATATTAGTAGCTACAATTTTAAAAATTGCGACATTTCTCCCACGTACAAAAGAAAAAGGTACAGTATAAGGAAGGACTGTTTATATAAAATCAAGTGATCTAAAAAAAAATATAATAACTATTCTTATCGTTTAACAATATTCGCGAAATGTTTGTTTTGATCTTTGATATTGAATAAAATATATAGATCAGCACGTCATCATTGTCAGCTCTTTGCGGATTTTCCCAAGGTTTAAACTTTGCATATTTTGTGGTTTAATATTTTATCTAGTAACTGAACTGATTTTACAACGCTGTGGAAGACACATAAAATCTTTAAACTATATTAACTATATAATTGGATTTGTACTTAATAATGTAAAATAATAATTTTATCTGATAACTTAAAACAAACTAATCAATCAAGTAAAAAACACAACTTCGTACCAGATTTTCTGATACATTTAAATTTATTATTTTGTTAAGAAGAAACTTTGAACGATAAACTGTTTGTTTTTTGTTTTTTTAATTAATTACTGCGTGCATTATTCATAGTGTGATTTTACAAATTTTCTGCTCTACAAATAACATGTCTGCAGTCTCAAGTCTTTTACAAAACTTAGCCTTCACAGTGGAACTTCTCAAGGTAAAAATTGTTAGTGTTCATTATTATTGAAAGATATACAGGGGAATTAATAATATACCTTCTCGTTTGTATGAAATGAAATAAAATCCAATTCTTTTGAAACTGTTAACTAGATCTTCGGAAGTGAGTTTTTGTGGTGTTTTTTTAATGTTGCATCATTGCAAAAATAGGAAATTTCGGGTGATACACAAAATGTTCAAACAAAATCCTGCGTCTGGTGACATGTTACATAAAATTAGGTAAAAAGACAAAAGTAGTGGACCTCATGAAATTGTTTTTGGATGACTCCAACCAAAATGGTGGCGTGTCTTACTACCTTAACACTAATCGTTTTTACATCTGATAGGAATCAAAAGGGCTACAAAAAATGTGTCTTGAATTTGTTGTTAATATGTGCGCTTTTTGAGTAATTTAGATTTCAAACTTTTCACAAAGCCGCCATTTTTAAACGCATGATTGGATTTAACCGCTTATTTTTCTTGATCTATATCATTGTTAGAATAAACTGTACACCAAGTTTGAACTGAATCAGTCAAAAACAATTCTCTAGATATGAATTATATTGTACAAAAAAGAAAATGGCGGATATCAGGAAAAAGAAGCTTTTTCGGGCCTATGTCTATATGGGCTTGTTCTCCTTATTTTTAGCTATAGAATGAGCTTCCGAGAGATTGCTGCTTAGTTCTGAACCACCCTGTATTGGAACCAGTCGAATGGACTTTTATTTTTGAGGTCTCGAACTTTTTCTTGTTTCTGATGACGAGTTCAAATGTTCTAAACTTTAAAGATGTATGTATGTTAAATCGTGTTGTAAGTGTTGTGTGTTTGTATTATTTGCATTGCCTATTAACCTGAAGATTGTACGAATCAATCTTTATATATAACAGGTAACTTACTGTATATACTACATACAATTTAAAGTTTTATATACATCACAAAACTATATAGTACAATATTTAAGTTAAATATAACGATTTATAAAAAAGCAATTATAATATGGTTAAAATAATAATTATGTATGAAAAAATGGTACGAGTTTTAAATTTTCTGAAAGAAAATGGCAATTTTTTAATTTTGTGAAACTCTACGCGATACTTTCCAACAACAACAAAATCGTCAAACATGGTCAGGCAGAACTTTAGAAATAAACTTCATTAGAACGAACAAACTTTACTTCTTTATATTATATTATTAATGTAGATAGTACACTGATAAAATTGTGCATTAGATTATTTCTTGTTATTTAAAACTCGTTCCTACGGGACATGGAGCAGGGCAATAAGGAAATGAGACATCATCAATCACTCTGGCGGGAAGCTTTAGAACTATATCCAGATTTAGAATAAATACAATTTCTGAACAGAATTAATTGTATAATATTGGGTATATGAAATCGTCGGATCAATCATTCAATGAACAAGTTAGACATTACTATAGTATAATAGATGAAAAGTTTAAAGCACTTTTAAAACTTGGATACATTTCCTAATTAATAAAATTGTTTTTAGTAATCAATATCTTTGTTTGTTGCAATCCATTTTCTCCGGAATGGATAATCTTATATCTGTTATACTTGTAATGTTACACCGCATATATTCCATCAATCTAAATTTTAAAATTATTTTATGATTTTAAAGCACCAAATTTTGGTATCCATAAAATAAACCTTTTATGATACTGTCGGATGGGGTAGGCTATACTTAGAACAGCTTTAATTTTGGAAAAAACTTTGGTCTTTATAAATTAGTTATACAAAAGTACTGTTACATCATGAAAACATCTTATGGAACTCCGTAATATTTCATTGAATACATTGTTGTTCAAGTTATATTACCACTAGCGCACGAATCCTAGAGCGCGTGTGGATGCAATTTAATCAATCATGGAGTCTTTATTCACGCAGGTGGTCATGTTTGAATTGGATCATTTACATCAAAACATTGTGATAATTTAATTTAACGCTTGCGCACAAAGTTGCTTCGTCACCCAACACAATTTTATAAAGGTAATTTTGATTGGTTTAATAAATTCTGAGGCCATATCGGTCTATAGTTCCGCAAAGGAGCACTATATGGTCACTGGTGCAATTGCAATTCCAACCACTTACAAGTGAGGGCCTCATGAACTATTGAACTTGAAGGTAGTAAAACTTGAAGCATATAATAACTTTAGTACAAAAGAAATGAACAAAAAAATTTCCTTTCGTGCGAGTCTCGTACGGAAACACTGACTTCCATCATAAATGTATAATTAGCTAATTTCCAAAGGAAAAATGAGCTATTGCAGTGGCTCTTATGGTAAGACCCCAGGTCGGGAGTAGCAAATGAGCATCGATCATGGTCTCCAGAACACGTTTTGGGGTATCATTAAAAATCATATATATGTATAGGTATATATGTGTTCGCACTCTAGCGGCCGCATTTTAAGTCCGATTTGGTTCAAATTTGGTGCACATGTTGGTTGTCTACGTCGCTCAGACGAGTTCGTTAGCCAAAAAATTCCAACATTCGGAAGCACGTTTTTTGACCGGAAGTAATTATTTTTTGAGATTTTTCCTACGAGAATGAATTTGTTTTTGAGTTTTTTCTACAAATTTAAATGTAGGATGTTATTCTGAACATTTTGTTTTTTACGCGACCTTGTAGCTCGCTTGGTTCCTCCAAAATCGATCAAAACGTAAAATACCATAAAAGTACCCGGTTCAAAATATGAGGAATGGCGTGCGAAGCATTTTGTAGCTATTCAGCACCGTCGTGAGTAGATCTATTTCCAAAAATGTTGGTTGAAACCCTAAATCATAGGCCTATAAACTTAATTTTGGAAATTTGCTCAACTCACGTCAGCTGATCAGCTGCGTGGATTATTTTTATTCTAGTAATTGTTATTTTTCATATTGTCCTATATTTAGTTATATGGCGTGAGGATGCAAAGTTTTGTTACTACAAAAATAAACTTCATGTAATAGCTGACGATGTAGAACCTTTGGTCTCACTTATTTCAGCCGGTTAGACTAATGAGGCAGAGTCCTGCATAAATCACGGAAACGATCGACAAGCATCTACTAAAGAGATGTTGTTTTCTGTTGTTTTTGACTTAACAACCCTGTGAAAGACAAATCAAATGTTTTAAAATAAAACATTTATTCTTGTTAATACCAATTTAGAAAGCAATTAAATCAAGGAAAAAATAGTTTCTCACTGTCTTTTCACAACGTTCATCATGATATAAAGGTTTTATTTTCAAACATTTCAGCATCTGAATTGTTTTCAAATGTAAGATCTGTATTTGCAATATTTGAGGAGATATTAATGTGTATCGTTATGTTTCTGCAATTTCAATTGAACCTACACGGTAGTGTTTCTTCTTAATGTAACTGTTCTTGATGATTTATCACTGATGCAAGTGTGGGTTGAACATTTATTTAAGAAACTATGTACAATTTGAATTGCCTAAACATGAGGGACTGCTCATACAGCTTTCTTCAACCACTTGCACCAGACGCTAGGCGGTAGTTTTTAACTTGACTTAATTTCTTTGTTTATTTACTTGGAACAAAATGAAGAATCTACTGTTATTCAGGATTAGGCTACTCAGGAATATAATTTGCATATACTCTTATAGTTAATATACAAGGGAAAACAGATTTAGTTGGATGAGATTGACCGGGGCTATGTACATTTTATGTTCAATCAAAATATACGGAGTATTAAAAAATCACAAAACGAAATATTTTAAACTGCGTCAAATCCAACCTGGGTGATATTATATCATAATTTTTTTTACATTAAAAAACTTACTTTTTTGGGAAAGAGTTTTGAATTATTACAAATAAGAACTTTTACTCAGTGGGAATATTTTAACCTTTTCTAAACACATATTAAAATAAAACATAGCCTATAGGTTGTATCCAAATTAAATATTAAGTTGAATAATTATCATCAATCACTTTCTAATTACAACAGATTATAGCAGTAAAATTAACGGTTTCTCAAAAACTAAAATTATGATCCATTTTGATTAAGTCTAATCATCCACCTGACTTCAACTTTCAACTAGACAAATGTCCACTGCTTTATCCGGATTTAAAAAAAAAAGTTAGACTGCAAAGTCAGATTCGCAAACCCCTCAGCTACGAGCCCGCAAAATATATATGTACATATTAGGTTAATATTACTTTCTAGTTTAGTAAAATGTAATTACATTCAAATATTCACTTACATAATAATAAATTAAACCAATAAAATTTTAAAGTGCTCATCAAAAATAATAGTATACCAATTACAGAAATTATCAATGCAATTGTAAAACTTATTAATGGCACAGATATTCGCTCATTTTAAAGAATTAATATCTCAACAAATGATACAATTTTAGCAAATCAGTTCCCCAAAGTTTATATGTTTCGGAGTACATAATAATTTGCAATCACACTACATTAAAAGTGTACAGTTTTAAAATGAAAAACAACTGTTTTATAGCTGAAACAAAACCTTCTCAGTAAATAAGATTATGTCAACGGTTGTCATATTTAGAATGTTTTAGGGTTTGTATTATTATTGTTATCTAACAATATATTAATAATGGCAGAAACGAGCAAATAATGTAAAAAATCGCAGAAGAATTACTTCCTGAAAGCAATTTATGAACATGAATACGAAAGGTTTCTAGAATAATGTAAAGCAAAATTGGAAGTAGGTGAGAGAAGATACCATGCTGGTTTATTTGAAAAAGCAAAAAATTAAATCAACTTTTTACGGTGTGAGGAAAAGAGTATCGTTCATTATTCATCGCAAGAGTTCTGTTTCGGTACTTGATCACGAAAACATTATTATCGAACCGATTTTAGGATGAGATCGAATGTTGTAATTTCATTGAATCATCAAAATAACAATTGGATTACAAATTGGAAAAATATTACTATTTTGGAACTGCTCTGTTCACAATCAATTTGTTATAACACAGTATTTTAAAATAAATGAATATTCAAAATAAACTTTTTCTCAGCGGAGTACAAATCTCTAGAGACCCTGACGGTAACAAGTGACAAATCCTTTCCTATCCCGGGGCGGAACAGTGTTATCCTTCACCAAACACAGGATGCAAATCACAATGTACATAGTAGCGTTCCTGAATTTCAAAAAATAGATCTGTGAAATATAATTTCATATCAAAACAGAAATAACGTCTGTATTATGGCATAGGGTAGATGTTATTTAGGACAGGTAAAATGAAAAAATACGGGGCAAAACACTATGCCCATATTAGCTTGCACCCAAATAAATTTAAATAAAATTAACAAATCATCTGTTTTGAAAATCTTTGAATATTTAAGTTAAAGATGAATGAATGAATGAATGAATTTTATTCCCCCTTTAAGGATACAATCGGTTATACAAATATATATACACATAACCACTCACTGTACATAAAATTGTATACATAAAATAATATCTACTTATATCCTACTAAACATACGTGTTTAATTGTTCATTACAGTTTAATTAAATATATACCATACATTATAACACTTTATATAAAATGCCAACCGAATACAGAATAATACAATGAATTACCTTATAAGGTCCGTCTTGTGCCTTCAAATTGTTTTGATCTTATTCGTTACTGCATGTTTCGAAGTATTTTCTACTTCATCATCAGGTACCTCTTGTTATTTTTCATTCACTCGAGGAACTCGTCATACATTAAAATAGTTAAAACACAAACACTTATACGAACACAAAAACACATTAAACAGTATTGTCCAGCACCGGTGTGTACTCTAATAAATCCGGTGAAGCACTGCATACACACATAATTTTAATCTTTCAATTACCGTTTATTATTAGTTTGTTTTTTATACAAATATTTACTGTTTCCATAAGTTTAATGTTATTATAATGAAAGTGTAGAAATAATTATAACATCAAAGCTAAGATTTTAAACACAGTTAAATGTCCATTCTTTGTAAATACATTCAATAAACATAAAATATTGGATCATCAGTCTAGGCCTAACCTAAAATGATTGTGTGTATATTTAATTTATTTTACCTGTCCTAAAAGCAACAAACATACAATAATTTTAAGTTAGGAATAAACTTAAAATAAAATTACTTTCTAGACTTAAAATTACTTTCTAAGCCTAACCTAAAATTATTGTATGTGTGTTGCCGTTGAGGCAGGTAAAATAAATATACAAAAAATATTTTAGGCTAGGCCTAGACTGATGAACCAATATTTTATGTTTATTGACTGAACTTTCTTTCAGCACTTGACGATAATATCTGAAATACGCTGGACGGAACCGATCGTCTCTTAATTTAAATTGATGAACCAAAACACATGTTCCTTGAATGTATTCATTGCCTTAGCAACCAATTTGATGAGCTTTTTCGTTACTCGTATTTTATATTTGTCATTGCCATAGCAACCAATTAATAACACTTTTTTCGTTACGCATCAAATTTTCTATTTGTTAAATCCTACCGCAAACCGACGAAAGGGCTTTATTTAAAGATAACAAAACTAGTTTTAAAACAGTTTTGTGATTTGTTGTTTTTAAGATATTTTTGAAAAGAGTGCTAAAACATAAACCCTCCTTTCTATTTATGACAGTTCTGCTGCTGTAGCGTTTAAAAAAGACCTTAGTGGTTATTATAAAATATACTTTACAGGAAAACTACAGCGGATCCAAATTGTGGTAGTACTTATATCTACCTAGCTCTCCATAATAACCCAGTGCTATGAATAAAGTTCATTTATTTACTTGCAGATTTCTAACGTTGTTTTATTTCCAATTCCAGATGGGAGTGACGGTGCTATGTGTGAGCGCCGTGGTCCTATTCTTAATGCTAGCAGGATGCAGATTCTTCGGACTCTGGACATGGACTGCTGCTTGGATATTTTCCAACCGCGAGGAGAAAACGGCTCTGACTAGACTCAAAGGCCATTACAATGCTAATGGCTACTTGGTGCGTGCGCCATTAACTTTTCCTAATTATCTTTTATCACTCCCGTTTAGCGTAGAACATAGTAACACTATCTTTAATATTGGAAACTTTAACGACGTGGATAAGAAAGTAGTACAGCTTTTTCAGCCTCGCGATAATTTTTCTATTCAACAAATGTAATTACTTAATAACAGCTTCTGGATTACACAAAAAAATAAATTCCCATTTACTGTATTTAGAATAGTGTACCATCTTGTTTTGATTCTGGGTCTTTTTTTAAATAAGACAAATTTGAATGTTTATTTAGGTTAGCTGAGCTAAATAAATTTCGCTATATTATGCTGATATATAATTACATAAATTCAATTATAACTATGCAAAAACAGTGTATTGGTTTTGATTATGAAGAACATTAAAATGCAAAACCAATCCAATTGTTTAAAAGTCTCAATCTTACCTACTTATATATTTATAGGATGTTAATATTATTTTATAAACGGAGCCGAAGTACAAAATATATACAGGGTGATTTAGTAAAGCGTAGCGGGCTATGCAGATTCAGATTCTACATGCAAAAATAAGTCGAAAATATAGTATGACATTTTTTCGATTTCGGCTTAGTTTAGAAGCAATCCGCCATTTTGTTTTTTTACAAAAACTCGCTGTAACTCTGGAAATAGATAAGATATCGAGTTAAAAAATGGAATAAGTATTTTATATGTTACGATTAACAAGTGTACAAAACACAAAGAATTTATTTTTATAATTTTCAAAATGGCGGCCGTTACAAATTTTTAACGTGGAATATCTTGAAAACCGTTAACTTTACAAAAAACAAAATATTTTTTATTTTTTAACGACAGATAGAATGCATTTTTTTTAGTTTCAGTAGGTCAAAGGATAACCGAGTTATCGACAAAAAACTAAAAACATAATTTCTTGGTAATTGTCTACAACAACCAAAATTAGCCTAAAATCATCATGTTTTTAAATTTAATGCTTTTGAGTTATTGATTATTAAAAAAAAATACAAAATGGCGGATTACGGATAAAACTAAGCCGAAATCGAAAAAATGTCATACTACATTTTCGACTTATTTTTGCATGTAGAATCTGAATCTACATAGCCCGCTACGCTTTACTGGATCACCCTGTATATATGACATAACTAAGAGTGTGTAGTAGATATGTTGATAACATTGAAGTTTTCTTTTATCACAATATTTTGTTGAAAAGAAAGAATACATTTTTAAAAAAGATAATTTTATCTATATTTTTCTTTGATCATATTAGTAGGCAATTTTTATTTATGTTGCAGAAAAAGTTTTACTTTGATAATTTAGTTAATTTTTACAAAATGATTTACCTAAAGACAAATCGGATTCCAATAAAACTCTAATATAGGCCTAAACGTAGGCAGCTCTAGACCAAATTTCCTGGGGGGTGGGGGGGCTACTAATTTAGTATAAACCCACAGGGAGGTCTGGGGAATATGGAAATATGGGTGTAAAATTTGGTTAGGTTGGCACCTGGAAATCACATTTTCCTCCATTCTATAGTACTTGGACAATCAAGCAATTTGTGGTGCCGAAAGAGTTGGAGCTACGTGTTGCATTAAATTTTTCAGGAGTGCCCTCTTGCCTTGTCTTGCTCGTTTCTATTGCTATACTCTTTTAAATTATAATTATATATACAGCACTGGAAACTCTTCCATAGCATGAACAAAGGTCACGTCTGCACAGTCATTATGCAATAAAG
Organism: Philaenus spumarius; assembly: GCA_018207615.1. Classification (NCBI taxonomy): domain Eukaryota; kingdom Metazoa; phylum Arthropoda; class Insecta; order Hemiptera; family Aphrophoridae; genus Philaenus; species Philaenus spumarius. The sequence continues at coordinate 232,830 of JAGFPH010001109.1, read as the reverse complement.
GCATTATATGTGAAATGCAATGGTAATACTATTCACAATTGAGTGGAATACAAATCAACCCTGATCTAACCCAGGGCTATAGAATACAAGGGCTAGACCAGTCCGCCACGGAAAGCGTTCCCGTCACTGCCACTGTGATTACGTCTTATATTACTTGATAATCTTGGTAACATTTCATAAAGTAATCTCGTCTGGATCGTGACATTACATAAATAAATACCTTGCTAAAACGGTCTGCTAGTAACTTGACCGCAACGCAACAACATAATATATTACCAAATTAATAGTTTCAGTATTTTCGTATGAAACGTTATATCAAATACCCCGGGAGAGCTAAGGCGAACCATGCTTGCGCGGCGCGTCATGGCACCTCAGTGACGTCACATAGGAGGGGGGCGAGAGGAAGGTTGGGACAGTCGGCGAGCGTCAACATCAAAGGAGTGGACCAGCCCTTGTATTCTATAGCCCTTGATCTAACCACTGACGAAACAAAACAAATTGCGAAATGTAGGCCAGAGTGGTATACGCGCATGCGCTGGCTCGTGATATGTGTGGCATGAGTCGCCAAACATCAACCGATCGGTGTTCGAGTGGCAGGTGCGTGGCGGAGCGCGAGGCAAAGAAGACGTGCCACGCCACTGTTAATTGAGTGTGTAGGATCCCGTTTAAAAGCATTGGTTGATTTTCTCGTGGCGTGCAGCCACTTGCCACTTGCAGCGAGCTGCATGCCACGCCACTTCAGTGTGTATATTGTCACTAGTTAGATTTTTGAAGTAGTCAGTCACTTCTTATACATTTGTGGGGGGGGAGGCTAAGCCTCTCCCTTAAGCCGCAACTGAAAATAAATAATAAGCAATAAACACTGTCTCCTGTGTGATATAAGCTGTTGCATCTCATATCAGAATTGAAGTAAATATTATGTTCCTTATGGAAAACTAGAGAATTCCGCCCATTCTCGCTTCGCCCATCAATCCTTGCGGCAAAGCAAATGCAAATAGATTACGGCATACTCCGTTATTTTTTAACGAAATGAAGATTGACTAGGGCAGAGGCATTTAGATCGAGGTAGAGTGGTGAGAGTAGTGGTGAAATAGATCATGATACATGCGCAGTAGGTCCAGAGTTTTTGCGTGAATGACAGGAAGTTTTTGTATAATAGAGATATATATTTGTAACACATTCTAAAAATTTATTTTGGAAGGAAATAAGCACAAAATAGTTGACAGACGAGTAAACGTATAATTTTTTTTACATACACTACGTGTTAATTTTAAAAACTCATGATTTTCTGGGAAAATGTAAAAGTTGTTTTTATTTTTAACACGAACGCATGTGGGCACGTCTGCTAATGTTTCAAATTTTCTTCTTTCTTAACTAGCTTTTCTGAAATATAACAGAAAGAGAAAATAAATTGGATAAAGTATAGAGAGAAGAGACATACACATACATAAGGGAAAAGAGGGAAATTAAAATGCAAGGGCTTTTGTTCAAGTTCAGTGCGTCAATAAAGTCCCTCCCAAGCTTTAACTTTTGTTCGAACTTTTAAATAGAATGAAACCTTTTTGGCACTTTAACTGGGACATCTAAAGTTTCTTTTTTGATAGTTAGATTTTGGCACCTCCTCCATAAAATATTAAATTTCGGGGGCTATACAAATTTTCTAATAGAAACTCACATCTTGCTGCATGTTTAATTAAAGGGCATACAAAGTCAAAGCAATGGTGCATATGAAATATTTGTTTGACGACCGCAACTAAAATTACGGTACAAAAAATAGACTATATTTTTAAATTTTGCAATTCATCAAAAAATTTTATTTTTCCTTAAAAAAAAAAAAAAAAAAAAACTTTAAAATTACAATGAAGCAAATCCCTTGAAGTTTTCACATTTTAAAATATATCTTCTCTAGTAATAAAAACTAAAATAAGTTTATTAGTCTAATAACTTGCATGAAGAAAATTCGTAAAAAAAACTTAAAATGTTAAATTTTTTAATAGCCCTTGCCAAATTTTCTATCAAAACATTTTTTGACTATTAAAAAAACATTATGTAGACGAAGATAAAAGTTACACAACTGTTCAAAAATAAAAATTAAATTAGTTTTATTTTCAAAATGTTAAATACCAGAGTCTGGAAATCGTTAAAATTGATAAGACAATAGAATCGAACTAGAAAACGGTGTTTTTGCAGATCTAAGGAGAACTAGGTTATTGGAAACAAATCTTGGTACTAGGCCTAAGTTGTTGTAAAAAATTACAAAAAAATAAGTTTTCGTCTTGGTTGTCATTTGAATTAGAGAATGGATTAAAAAACAGTTTCGTTGTTCCTTTAAAACAATAATTTGTGACGATGACGGTTTAACCGTCGAAACTAGTCATCCTAAGTAGAAAGAAAACATTGGATTGCCAGACGGAAATACAAGGTAACTAACCTTTCTAATATATTCAATAATTGTGACTTTTATATTTTCTGTAAAGTTAACGGTTGTCTACATTATCTACATTGATTTTTCAAACAAACTATTTTCAAAATATCCTATACGTAACCAAACCATATCTACTTCCAAACATGCTGTTTTCAAACTGTATGCAATCCCTAGGGCACCTTAGCTTGTCAATGGGTACTTGCATAAATGCATATAACGAAAAATTCGTTAACATTTCTTTTTCAAATTTATATTTTAAATATAATCAAAACGAACAGCATCACAATAAGACACTTCTAAGGCTTGCATTTGTATTTCCAATTTAAATTTCAAATGTAATAGACAAACAAAGCAATAGCATTTAAATAAAACATTTTCTAATTGTTCAATTTCAATTACAGGAAAACTATAATTAATACGATCTTTTGTGAAACAATTATGTCAAACTAGCTTTTACCGCAAAAATCAATCCCCATATATTTACGAAAACACTGCCACTACAATTTGAAGAACAATCACAGGGACGTTGCTGCAACAAATTACTGGGGGGGGGGACAAAATCTCAAATTTCACAACAATTTTGACCATATTTCACAACTTTTGTGTGGGGGTTCCAAACGCGCACAAGGGGGCTCTGGGTTATGTTGTGTGGAATACATTCCAGTAAAGATGGGGCCCTGGAGGCTCACTCTCGCATTTTTTTTTTGAAAAATGTACTTCTGTAATTAGGGTTTGGTGCTATAATATTGAGTACTTTAAGAGATTTTAATATTTTACAAGAATTTTAACATTTTCATCACATTATTGAAAAACATTCGCCATATTTTTTCCACCATTTTCTTTCCCCCAATATTTGCCGCAAACTTAAAAATTTCCCCATTTTGGGAAAACCCCAATCTAGCAACACTGATCTGGCGGCCTGGAGCAGTGCATTGCATTTGAGTGACAGTCGGTGTTGTTACAATAACAAGGGTTGGAACTAAATCTCCCAGAACATCATTTTAAAGAAGACATTTATTTGGTACAGAAATATTTGGATTTTTTTTTTGTGAATACTAGTAATTAACAACAAAAACTTTCGAAACCTAAACCCAAAGTTTTTGAGGGTTTTACGTGCAATTTAATTCAAAAATCATAATTCCAACTTTTATTTCAAAATATAAAATTTTGCAATTTTTTAGATTTTAAGATGATAGGGGGGCGGCGACCCATCCCCTCCCCCATAGCAACGTCCCTGCTCATACACTTCAAAGAAAACCATAGCGGAATCCGATTTTTTGTGAAAATGTTACGAAAATAAGTTTTCCATTCACGAGGTGTTCATTGCGGCGAATACCTGGCGAAATATCACTCTCTCACTTTTATTGTTCCCCACCACCAACTTATAATTTATTCAACCCATGTTCGTATTTAAGTATATAATGCATTATTAGCGAATTCCCAAAGGAAAAATGAGCTATTGCAATAGCCCTTATGGTAAGACCCAAGGTCGGGAGTAGCAAATGAGCACCGATCATGGTCCCCAGAACACTTTTTAGGGAGTCATTAAAAATCATATATATATAAGTATACATGTGTTCGCACTCTAGCGGCCGCATTTTAAGTCCGATTTGGTTCAAATTTGGTACACATGTTGGTTGTCTACGTCGCTTGAACGAGTTGGATAGCCAAAAATTCAACAATCGGAAGCACGTTTTTAGACCGGAAGTAACTATTTTTGGAGATTTTTCCTGCGAGAATGAGTTTGTTTGAGTTTTTTTTCTAAAATTATAAATGTAGGATGTTATTCTGTACATTTTGTTTTTTTACGCGACCTTATAGATCGATTGGTTCCCACAAAATCGATCAAAACGTAAAATACCATAGAAGTACCTGGTTCAAAGCCATGTGATGGAGTCTACCGTGGGGTTGGCGTGCGAAGCACGCAATGCTTTGTGTGTTGAAGATATTCCCAATACGGGGGTTGGCGTGCGAAGCACGCAATGCTTTGTGTATTGAAGATACTCCCAGTATGCGGAATGGCGTGCGAACCATTTTGCAGCTATTCAGCACCGTCGTGAATAGATCTATTTCCCAAATTGTTGGTTGAAACCGAATTATTATGATACATGAAACATTTTCGGCACAGCTGCTGGTACGGGATGGGGGGGTGTCTATTTCGCACTGGTTTACTGGAAACACCCTGTATACACATTGTACACTTTATGTATTCTTATAAACCTACCCCTTGCTCCACATCCTTATCGGCCTCTGGCAGACACTGCATGTCTTATACAGTTGGTTGTCAGGTTGGATTTACATATTCTGTTACGTTTAGTAAAGTTCGGATGGGTTAAACAAGTAGGCTATTGCTTTCAACAACTTCATTTCGGAACAAATTATTTTAGAATTTGAAGTATTTTGCATGTGTTTATTTACGAGAATACTTCGACCTTGATGTTGTATTGACTCGTACCACTATTGAATTTATTCATTATAGACATACAATATTCATGTTAAATTACAAACTTTGTGGGTATGTCACGAATTATTTAGTCGTCTGATAGGTTAACCATCCTAGGCTTAAAGCAATTCCTCTTTAACATTGTATAATCGACCTACATTCTTAAAAGTTTCTTAATTGAATTACATTGAAAATTAATATTATCTCAGCAAAAAGTAAATATTTCTTTAATTTATTCACACATATTTTACAATACGATACAAACAATTAATTCACCTTTAGGTTATAGGAGGAAATAAACAGGTGGAATACAACGGCGGCCATTTTTATAGTCTCCGACGATTTTGATAAAATTTGGCTCATTTGTAGCCCTTAATGTACCCTACAATATGCAAAAAAACGCATCTTTCTAAAAATGCTCGTTTAGTTAATAATAATAAAGATTTGTGGGGTTTTTTTGGCAAAGACGGGGAATGTTTTTCAAAAATTTTCAAAACCTTTTTTCGTGAATCCATACAGGCCTAATTGACATGTTTGGTGCAAATTTGTTCGAAATCGATCGAATAGTTTTCTCTCTGGCTTTAATAATAATAATACTTATTACTTACTCTCCTACTTTAATGTATCCCAGGAGAGTAGGATACATCTTTAATACAATTAATTAATCCTTCATCCTACTTTAATACAATTATGAAGTCACAGTGAATCTGTTAAAAAACTTAAATATGTTTGTGAGAAAGTATGTGCCAGTTTTGGGTACATACTGGGTAACGACAAAACACAGTATATAATATATCAATATTTTTATTCGTTGCCATATAACTATAACTATATATGTACATAACTTCTTCCTGGAAGGGATTTTTATTTTTTGGGTCTAAAATAAATTGCATAATACAACCCGTAAGCTTGTGTTACTTGGGAACGTTTGAATTATTTCTCAAAGTAATTTCTGAGATTACACCGAATATTGGCGCAAACGTAAATAGTACTAGTACATAATAGGTTTATTAGGAATTCATCCTTACGTAGTGACAGTTGAAGCGTAATTAAATCGAACTATTGAAACTCAAAATACAAAGGGTCAAAGATCACAATCATCCCCCATTCTAGGAATTTCAATTGGACTTGAGCTGCGTAAATATCTACTTAAGGGCTTTGAGCAACACTCTCGGGAACAGCTTAACTAAATGCATCACTAAACACTAAAACAGTTTTGTTAAAATAAAGTCCTTTCAAATAATATCCCACACGGCAATATCGTAAAATACGTATTTTTTCTAAACTGTGGCAGTGTTGCTGACAATTTTCTTGAAATGAACTTTCTAGCGACTCTTCTTTAGAAATTAGACTCTTTAAGACCCTCAAACTTTACATCTTCTCATATTAGAGGTACAAATCAATTAGTGTAAAAACGTTTTATTTTATAATTTTAGTCCATTTTTATTGCAGGTAAATGAGGGTCTTATTAGCGAATTTCCATAGGAAAAATGAGCTATGCAGTGGCCCTTATGGTAAGATCTAAGGTCGTGAGTATTTCCAAATCATTTTTTGGAATCCTCTGCTTAAGGATCATAAAGCAGGTCCAGAATCATAGAAAAAGGTCCAAAGAATTCATATATTATGCAACTAAAAAATTAAATGATGTATAATTTTAAAAGTTATTAGCTCAGTAAGCAAAACATTTCCATTAAAGGAAAAAATCTAACTTTAGAACTACATAAAACGTTATAAACATATTTGTATTTTTTTTCAAAATAAACAAAAGTTTTGTAATTTAGTTCTAAATTAATAGAAGTGTACAAAAATATATATCAATTTCAATAATAAATTTCAGAAAACACCAGTATTTATGTTCCTACCACAAGAACGCTAACAAAATTAAGCCTATTTTGAAATATTATTTACAACTTCATTGCAAAATAAATACTGATGCTCGTGGGTTTCCTATGGATCGCCGGAGGTTCGTTGAAATCAACAATTTCTATGGACCAAAGGCGATCAAGTGAGCAAGTGTGTACACACCTATATATAACATGTTAATATATGTAGTTGTACAACTGTTACCAAATTGTATTTTTATGCTTAACTAAAAAGTTAGGTTAATTGTTTTTACAAGTTCACTGTTCTAGCAAAGTGAGGAAGAACTATTCTAAAAGAACTCAGAAGAAACTATTCTAAGATTCGAATGAATTTTTAGATAAGATTTGACTTTCACATTGGGTCAGTATATGAACCTAATGAATGTTTCGAAATTACATTTTGTAAAAATGCGATACGAGCGATTGTATGAAGTTAACAAACATAAAGGAGGCCTATGCTAAATATACAATTTTTATGAACAAGTCAAAATTACGGTACACTTGTTTCTGACAAGTCCAAGGAAAACTTCGTGAACAAATAACTTCGTGTTATTGACAGGTCTTGTGCTTTATTTTGTTACTGCCAAGACTTGTTGCTTCGCGAAACAGTCCCTGGGTTTCTCGTTATTTTTAGGTTAGGTTACAACATTGTCCAAGATATTGAAGTTTATCTTTGCTATTTAGTTTGTATGTCTTGATTTTAAGGGTTTAGTTGATAACGGGAGTTGATACGTTTTTTCTGAATGTCGTTTGTTATAATTTTGTAGCCAATTAACTAAAAGTAGGAAGTAGAAATCACATCAATTATAGGACTAAGGGAAACCGTTGTATTTATTAATAATTATAATTTTTAGATTAATAAATGTTTAGTGTATACTACTATCTCTATATATAAAAGGCAAAGCCCTCACTCACTCACTGATCATCACTAACTCTTCCACTTCCCGTGAAACTAGAGAGATGAAATTTGGCATGTGTATACTTTGTGATGTAAATAGGAAAACTAAAGAAATTTCATTTTGATGTTCAGATTTTTAGGGGCAGTTTTGGGGATTTAGGGGTAGTTTTGGGTTGTCAATCCCAAAAACGGTTTTGTAATGGCTTTATATTTTTTGCTATAGCGGGAAAACAAAAGATCGGGTCTTAAATTTGATTAGAAATTATTAGTGTGGAATTCAATTATCTACAACTTTTGTATTAAACATTTTTTTCTATCTCAAACGGTTACCGAGCAAAATTAGTTTATAGTTGAAAAAAGTACCAATTTAAGAGTTGCCATTCCCAAAAATGGTTTTGTATTGGGTTCTATATTATAAAAAAAACATAACATATGTTTTTAGAAAGTTCCATCGGGGGTTGGCGTGCGAACAACGCAGGGGTCTCCCCTAGTATAATTATATATTCTAACAGATAGCTTACATAATAATATCATTGAATGTCTATAATGTGACTCAACCTGAGCACTTTTGAGACAGGTTTCCAAATTCGTGGCTGAAATTGACGCACATAGATTACAGAGGTCCACACATACTTTTATAAAATTGTACGTCAAATTGATTTAGCCTCACGTGGTTAGATTAGGCCAGGCCTACACTGCTGGCACATTGGAATATTACGACGTGGTTTACTAATTTCCTCTCTGCTGCTCCCGTTATAATCAACTAATGCAACAATCTCTACAATTCCATCGGGAACATGTTGGGTTTTAGTTCCAGTGGTTGCCGTTGAAGGAATTATCTTTCACCGTTTGAAATATGAATACATACAGTCTATATTTTATGAATTTTTTTAAAACTTTTTATTGGAACGAAGTTTTTTAACGCGGGTTGCGGTAGGAGTTAACAAATGGAAAATGTAATGCGTAACGAAAAAAAGTGTTATTAATTGGTTGCTATGGCAATGACAAATATAAAATACAAGTAACGAAAAAGTTTTTTTCAAATTGGTTACTATGGCAATGAATGTAAATACATTCAAGAAACATGTGTTTTGGTTCATCAATTTAAATTAATAGACGATCGGTTCCGTCTGGCGTAGTTCAGATATTATCGTCAAGCGCTGAAATACATTCAATAAACATAAAATGTTGGTTCATCAGTCTAGGCCTAACCTAAAATTATTGTGTGTCTATTAAATTTAATTTACCTGCCTTAACGGCAGCATACAATAATTTTAGGTTAGGCCTAGAATGTAATTTTAAGTATTTTATGTTTATTGAATGTATTTACAATGAATGGACATTTAACTGTGTATTATCATCTTAGCTTTGATGTTATAATTAATTCTACACCTTTAGTACAATAACATTAAACGTATGGACACAGTAAATATTTGTATAAAAAACAAACTAATAATAAACGGCAATTGAAAGATTAAAATTATTTGGGTATGTTGCCGTTAAGGCTGGTAAAGGAATTGAAGAAAAGGGGCGATGAACTTCGTTCCTGACTGGGGTCCCACGACCGTACACATATACTTTTTTTTTCTTAAAAAGAGGTTAATTGAACGACTAAATTTTAAATAATTCGACCACGCAGCTGGACCGCTGGCGTGAGTTGAGCAAATTTCCAAAATTAAGTTTATATGCCTATGTTTTAGGGTTTCAACCAACAATTTGGGAAATAGGTCTACTCACGAAGGCGTTGAACAGCTGACTGTGTGTACGCAATATATTAGTGGAATTTGTTTGCGCCTAGTGGCCTCGCGAGTTTCCACCACTTGGCTTAGAAACCGGGTACTTTTATGGTATTTTACGTTTTGATCGATTTTGGGGGAACCAAGCGAGCTATAAGGTCGCGTAAAAAAAGTTTGGAAAACGGTTGACCCTAAAGGCCAACCATGTAACTTCCCGCTAAGTTTAATTACAACAAACACTATTTTTGGAAATTTTGAACTGCCATAACTTTTGAATGAATCAACCGATTTTTATGCGATTTGCGGCAATCGATGCAGTTTTTTTAAGTCCATTGAAAGAATCAACAACAAAAATTTTTCAGATGAAAAGTTTCGGAGAAATTGAGGAAAAACACTTTTTTTTATTTCTTTCGTTCACGATATCTCGCGAATGAATCAACCGATTTTATGCGATTTGCGGCAATCGATGCAGTTTTTTGAGTCCATTAAAAGAATCGACAACAAAAATTTTTCTGATGAAAAATTTCGGAGAAATTGAGAAAAACACTTTTTTTATTTTCTTTCGTTCACGATATCTCACGAACGAATTAACCGATTTTGACCGGACTGGTAGCGATCGACGTCGCTTTTCAAGGTTAAAAGCTTGATTAGATTTTGGAATTGATCGGTAAAGCCGTTTAAAAGTTATTCCAAAAAAAACTGATTTGAAAAATTTTTATTTCTTAGTTTTTTCGAAATTTCTCAGAACCTACCGGTCCGAATTAGTTGAAATTTTCAGGAAATCTAAGTTTGATGGAACTCTTTAGAACTCCGTTTAGTAGGATCCAATCGGTTAAGCCGTTCAAAAGTTATAAGCGGGTCACATACTTTTACATACACACACACTTACATACAGACAGGGTGACACCCTCTCGGGAGTGGTCAGGGAAGATTCCTAGGACCTCAAAACGTCGAGATCTGATGAATACTCTATTTTCGAAAAACGGGGTGAAACCAATAACTTTCTGATTTTAGAAAATTTTCAATTTTCTTAGCGGGAAGTTAAAAAAATGTGCAGAATAACATCCTACATTTAAATTTTTAGAAACAAAATGTAAACAAATTTCATTCTCGTAGTAAAAATCTCAAAAATTAGTTACTTCCGGTCAAAAACGTACTTCCGGTTGTTGAATTTTTTGGCTATTTTTTCTGGAGACCATGATCACGTTAAAAAAAATATATACATATATAGAAGATTTTTAATGACACCCCAATGACACTGTAGGAAAACTAAAACAGATGCTAACCTAATGTTTGCGAAAAGAGATGAAACATGATACCCACCCATTCATGATAAAAAAAGCTAGGAAAACTATATCAGATCCTAACATAACATTTATGAAAAGACATGAAACATGATATCTACTCATGATAATACTGTGTTTGCGTGCCGTTGCCTCCTTACACAGATCCCATTGTTGTTGTTAATGGTGAGTAGTTCGTTATATTGAGTATATAACGTGTTATACTGTGTTTGGGAGCCGTTACTTCCCTACCTCCGATGTATAATATATTTCTGCCTTGGTTAGGTTTATTGTTTATATGGTTGGTTCATTACTTTAAGTAAATTAAGTATTGATTTTATTGCTATCAATACAGTTTTGAAAACTTTCGGGATTGCACTTTTAGCCATTTTGGTCCGGTTTATTAGCGAATTTCCATAGGAAAAATGAGCTATTGCAGTGACCCTAATGGTAAGACCTAAGATCGGGAGTAGCAAATGAGCACCGATCATGGTCCACAGAACACGTTTTGGGGTGTCATTATATAAATCATTTATATATATATGTATACATATTCATGTACATATGTGTTCGCACTCTAGCGGCCGCATTTTAAGTCCGATTTGGTCCTAATTTGGTACACATGTTGGTTGTCTATGTCGCTTGGACGAGTTCGTTAGCCAAAAAATCCAACAACCGGAAGCACATTTTTTGACCGGAAGTAACTATTTTTTGAGATTTTTCCTACGAGAATGAATTATTTAGAGTTTTTTCAAAAAATATAAATGTAGGATGTTATTCTGCACATTTTTTTTACGCTACTTTATAGCTCACTTGGTTCCAATAAAATTGATCAAAACGTAAATACCATTAAAGTACCCTGTTCAAAGCCATAGGGTAGACTTTACCGAGGGGTTGCGTGCGAAGCACGCAATGCATTGTTTACTGAAGATACTCCCAATGTGCGGAATGGCGTGCGAAGCACTTTTAAGCTATTCAGCACCGTCGTGAATAGACTTATTTTCCAAATTGTTGGTTGAAACCCTAAAACCTAGGCCTATAAACTTAATTTTAGAAATTTGCTCAACTCACATCAGGTCGAATTATTTATTTTGTCACTTCAACCGAGAGATAAGTGTTCCCCAAGTCGTTAGAAATGTGTGTATTCTGTGATTTTCAAGCCGATACATCTAGAAATATTTAAACATATTACAAATAGCTCTTAAACAATGTTGTTGGAGTTTTTTCTAAAGAGATTTGATTATACGACGTTGGGCACCACTAAACTTTATTAAATTATTGACAGCTGTGGAATCCTATTTTGGAGCTGTTTTTACTAGACCACTGTGTCTTTTCCACACGATACGTTCATAAATAATTTAACATTTCCCTGATGTTCAAACTGTTTTTTTTTTTAGGCATAAGTGAGTCCAAAATATTTGGAATAATGTCGCTCAAAACCCTATTTCTTATTTACTTCCGAAAGTAATGCAGCCTAAACTAAAATAATCAATAGTGTCAGAGATACTTATGTACTTGACAGTGTTACGATGGAATGAGTTGCCGACAACTTGACGATAGCAGAATTGCACTTGTAAGCACAATTAGGTAATATAGAGTAATACAATTAGGAATGATGCAATGCAGAGTTGCATTTTTAAGTAAACCAACATTTAGGTAGAAAGATTAGACGATGAAAACTGAGAGAGAGAACACAAGTTTTAAATAGGTACAAGATATTAGAAAGGCGGTCTTTTGGGAAAGGTTCTTGGGTGAGAAGAGAGGTCTTGGGGTACCGGGGGCTTCGGGGTTTAGATTTTACCGTGAGGTGTGTCAGCCCAGGTAGACGTCAGGGCAGCTGAGCTGTACGATTGTCGAAGCCACCAGGACAGAGAAAAGGTGAGGGCACAGTTTGTGGACAGTAAAGGGACAATTAATTGTTTTATGTAAATTCTGAGTTAAAAGCAGGTTCTGTGGGTTAATATATTGAGAGAGTTGTGTATCTTAAAATGAATCAATATTTCGGGAATAGAAATTTGTACTTAGTTTTACCCGTAGTGTAAAGTAAATGATTTAGACTAAGGTTAGTTGTAGTTTTCACACAGTGTAGAATCAAATTTATTGTAGTAGATCGTTCCAATAAAATAGATGTTTATGTATCTTTATCTATACTAATATTATAAAGAGGTAAAGTTTGTTTTTTTGTTTGTTTGTTTGTATGTAGGGGGTAATCTCTGGAACTACTGAACCGATTGAAAAAATAAATTACTAATAAAAAGTTATACTATTCTTGAGTAACACAGGCTATAATTCAATTCGATAAAAACCTTTTTTTTATTTCAATATTTGTAAATTTAGTAGGAAAAAAATTCTTAGGTTAGGCCTAGATTGATAAACCAACACATTTTTGTATTTACCATAGCAACCAATAAAATTGAATAAAATAGCTATTTGCTCCAATATTTCCATTAAAAGCTGATTTCAAACTTTAAAGCAATTATTTTTGTATTTCTAGCTTTTAGGTTAGGTTTTTAAAGTCTAGAAATGACCATTGCTGGTTCTTTTAACCATTATTATAACTTCTGTTATTAAATATACAAAATAATTTGATTTTAACATTTAACATTATTTACCATCTTAGCTTTGGGGTTATTATTAATCCTACACCTTTATTATAAAGAAAACATAACATGATTATGTGTATAGAAGGTTCCAACGGTTTTGGCTTGCGGAGCACGCAGGAGTTTTCCCTATTCTATACTAATTTTATAAAGAGGTAAAATTTGTTTGTTTGCATGTAGGGGGTAATCTCTGGAACTACTGAACCGATTGAAAAAATAGTTTTACTAACAGGCTATAATTCATTTTGATAAAAACTTTTTTTTTCAATATTTGTAAATTTAGTAGGAAAAAATTCATACGTTAGGCCTAGACTGATGAACCAACAAATATTTCTTGAATGCATTTACATTCATTACCATTTCAACCAATTGAATAAAATAACAAATAAAACAGGTGTTTGCTCTAATATGTCCATTAACAGCTGATTTCAAACTTTGAAGCAATTATTTGTATTTCTAACTTTTAGGTTAGGTTTTTATTAAAGTGTAGACCTGGGCCTTGCTGGTTCTTTTAACCTTTATTATAACTGCTGTTATAAAAATATACGAAATAATTTGATTAGAACGTTTAACATTATTTACCACCTTAGCTTTGGGGTTATTATTAATCCTACATTATTATAAAGAAAACATCATGATTATGTGTATAGAAGATTCTAACGGGGCTGGCGAGCGGAGCACGCAGGGGTTTCTCCTAGTATGTATGATATGTGTTTGTAACCTCTCATTAAAGTTAGAGATAAGCGAGTAGCCAGTTCGTAACAACAGGATAGACTACTATTAAGGATAAAAACTTTTGTAAAAAGTGTAACAAAAATTATGTTTTTTATTCTTGGTAATATTGTGTTTGGGAGCCATCACCTCCAGTTCACAGGTCCCCATTGTTAATATTAGTTTATTATTTGCAAAAAATAGGTTTAGGCCTTCATAACGGCTAATAGTATGTAACAACTACTACACAAGTAAATGTTTGAGTTTGGTGCTCAAATCAAACTCGCAACTCATAGGTTCAAAAACAAATCTTCACACAGTAATCTGACCCTTTCTAAGATTGAAACTTCACCTCAAAATTTAAATTGAAACTATTTCTATATATGTTGAAACAGTTCAATATATACTGAAATGACAAACCTAACCACAAACACCCTAACTATCTGTCTGTGGTTATCCAATTACAGTGTCACTATAGATAATCGATCCCGGTGACCCATATCACATGTGTTGCAGATTACCTCAGAGTCCGATATTCAGCTCGATGCAGCCGGGAACTTCCAGCACTTCGACACCGTGGACAGAGATTGGCCGCCTCATCTAGACTCTGCCCTCCAGACTGTCACCAGCCCTGCACCGGCGATACCCCCTCAACCACTACGTCCTGCACCGACTCCACTTGCATCTACTCCGGTAGAGGCTAAGACCCCAGAGCTTCCATCAGAACCTGAGAGCATTTCACCTTTTGTAAGTAATTATTAGTTAATGCCAAAAAATATTGATTCATATTATAGAGAGAGTTTTGAATCCTCCATACGTGTATTACCTTCTTAAAAATGCTAAATTCATCTATCTGACAACGCTTAGTTAGCAGACACTTTATCTTTTATTATGTTTTACCAAAAAAACATTTTATTTTGGAAGTAGATACAATATTTAATTAAATTTTTGCACGCACAATTTATATTAAGAAAAATAATTATTTTCAAAATATTTATGAATACATAGGTTACATGAATGAATTATTATTTAAATACTTGGTTTACATGGTATGAAACAAGCAATAAAAAAATGATAAGTGAAATAACAGTAGTATAACTAGACATTAGTTAAAATAAAATTGACAGAAAATAACTAAGGTCCTCTAAGGCATTGCTTAGTTAAATGTTATCATTCATATACATAAATAAAATATAGTATTTTAGTAGAACTGCGGCGAAAGTTAATCAAAAACAACATAAAAAATGTAACCTTGTAAAATATTAAATAATTCGACCAGGCAGCTGAACCGCTGATATGAGTTGATCGAATTTCCAAAATTGAGTTTATATGTTTTAAGGTTTCAATCAACTATTTGGGAAATTGATCTACTCACGAAGGCGCTGAATAGCTGCCTAATGTGTATGAAATATATTAGTAGAATTTATTTGCACCTAAGCCTCCAGCTTCAACTCACGCGCTCCTTCATTCCATTCACAGCGAAAAAACTCGTAGTTTGAACTCCGATCCTTGCAGCCTAGGGTTATGGATTATGGACTTCTTCGCTTAGCTCGCAGCGTACAAACTCGGCTGTCGGCCTCGTATCAGAAGATAGGTAAACTCTTCATTTTCGAGATATTAGCAACTTTATGTCGATTTATTTCAACACGTTTAGGGTCGCTATTTTGTTTTGGGTGGTCCGATTTTTATTTTCTTTATGTCATTTTCCTAGTCTTAAATATACCTTTAAAATGAGGTATCACATGACCATACTTCCCATTTAAAATTTTTGAGTTGCCCCCAAAATCCCCCATTTTTAGGGGACACTCAAAATTTCCGATTGCTTCAAAAGATACTTTGGGCTAAGTTAGTATCGTTCTCCAAGGGATATTTGTTTGTTTTAACAAACACAAAAGTTAAAGGAGGGGGTGGGACTTTTAAGACACCTGGTATATTTAGTGAACAAGAAACCAGCACTACAGGTAAAAGTCATGAATTATTATTTACATTTTAAAATTT